>VZTY01014769.1:699430-740688 GCA_013400935.1 Turnix velox
TTCCCTTCCCTTCCCTTCCCTTCCCTTCCCTTCCCTTCCCTAGGTCAAGTCTAGATCCAGACATCTTGTTTTCAACATCATGCCTTGTATGATGCTTCTCAGATTACACTCCGTGGGAGCAAGAGTGGGTGGGATGTGAACAATTCACAGAGTATTTAAAGAATAAACTGCACCTTTCTTGCTTGTTGTTACAGCCAAGTTCTCTCCTCATTTCCAGCTTAAAGATCAGAAACTACTTCCTTTGGAAATGTTTGAAAATTGGGATTACTTTGGAACTAAGTTCTCCACTGCAAGTGTTTTCTAGATAAAATACTGCAGGCTTTCCATGAATGTATAACAGGCTAATGAACTTCAAGCTTGCTCAAGTGCAGGAGCTGTATTATGATTGCTTGATGATTTTCCATCTGTAGGCAAAAAGCTATATAATTTAGTGGTCAGTAGAGATAAATGTCTGATTGCTGTGTCAGCCATAACACATGCATATTTCTTGGGTGCAAAAATATGGCACACAAGAATGGGTATGAGTTCTTTCCTCTTGTTTTCCCTCTAACAGTCAATCCAAGAACCATCAGCAAACCCTTATGGCTGTCAACTTCTTTACAGTGTTCTGGTGTTTAGGGATAATACCCCAGTATTCTAATCTCTATCAGAAAGATCAAAAATCCTCACATAAAAAGCTTGAAAAGGCTCTTTATCTGGATAAAAATTGCATCCCAAATTTTACTTGATTTCTTTGCTAGCCTAAAAACTTCTGCACGCATTTCTACATTTCATCATTTTCACAAATTTCTCTTATTCATCTTTGTACAAAGAATTAGAAAGCCAGACTTGCTGCACAGTGGTAGCTCTATCCATGTGCCTGTCTTCTAAGAGATGACTTCATCCGTTTTAATTGCTAGGAGAAATACATCTTCATGTAAGAAGTATTTTCTTTTGTAAGACTAGCAAACTACTTGCAGATCTTGTCCTTCTGAGTTGAAGAGGAGAATAAGAAAGAGTGAATGGGGAACAAAATCAGTGCTGAAGGGCACAATTGTTGTTAGGGTGGCAGTCTTGAGGTCAGATAGGAAGACATTTAGTTAGATACAGAATTTAGCTTAGAAATTTAGCTTAGTACAATCATTGAAAAAGAGCATAATTTAATTGACTGCCCTGTTTCTGTCATTGTCTGATCTGGTGAGGTGAGGACCCTCTCTGCTAGCACCAGCCCTGCAGCGCTCCTGGCACCAGAACTAGAATACTGAGAAGAGACCTGGATCCCCTCACAGAGACCCAGAACCAGCTTTACCATGGTCACCTCTTGGTCCATATGGATATCATAAAAATGGTTGGATCCAAGGAGATTGAGAAGTACAAAAAGGAGCTTCAAAAGAGCAAAAAGCTGCTAAGACTCTCCCAGTCTTCACCTTTGTGTCTTGCAGTGCTAACTCCATCTCTCCTCCCTGCTCTGCGGTGCTGGGCACCTTGGCCCTCGTGGGACCACCAAAACACAGCCCTTTTGGAGGGGAGCCCTGTGCACTGCCCTGCATTGATTTGACTCTCATTTACACCAATTTTCCTGCTGGGAAAGTCACATCACATTACAGTATCTCTGAGTAGACAGAACACAGTGTTGCATATTTTTCTGAAGTCTGTTGCACAAGCAAAGGGAAAAGATAGAAACCACAGTGCAGTTCATCAACAAAAATATCTTACAGTCCCTTTACAGGAGTATGCACTGACTTCCAGTCCTCTTTCCTCATCCTAACATTTCCAGTTTTATTGGAACAATTAAGAAATTATTATGAAGGGAAAAGAGATTCCTGTAGGAGTTGATCTATATTTACAGGAAAGTCCATTGTGAAAGAGGGATTTTTTCCATATTAGAAATCAGCTGTCCCCATAGCGAAACAAAACCATTTATTATTTAAACTCTGGGGTAGGAGAGAAGGAGAAAGAAGGAAACTACTATTTCTTTCCAACCTAAGAAAAATATTTATTAAACTTATACTTTAGTCTTTCCTCTTCTACCCCTTCCCTCCTTTACCTACCTTTTCTGGAAGGCCTGCTTAAATGTCAGGTTTTACTTTTTTTTTCCTTTGTGTCTTGAAATGTCATTAGTGAGAACTTCCTCAGAAATCCCCCACTTGATAGACCGTGTACATTAATATATATACATTGTATGCATTAATATATTACATTTACACTGCATACAATAAGCAATCCTCCCTGATGCTTTTGCAAGCGGCTGTGCAGATGTCTGGCTGATCTCTTCTGTTCCACTCCCAGGTAGATAACTTTCAGCCCCTTGATTAATCAATACTAATCACATATGCCATCTGCCAGACACACAGATTACACAGCAGGGCTGGCACTTTCAACAGAGCTGGCAGAAGTTGTACACAAAACGCCTGTCCCTTGAAATAAGGCTGCTCTACACCCAAAGCTTCCTCTGAGCAGAGTGAAACCCTGTGACTTGGGAACTCAGAGCAGATAAGCCACCAACAGAAAAAAAATAGCTATTATGACATTTCTGAGACAGTTCTCTGTTTCCACTGGTAAGGGGCAGAAGAGCTGCCTACAAAGAGTACATCATAAATCCTAAACCTAAGATTTGATCTGTGAATAACCTGGATGGTGACCTTTCTTAAAGAACAGTTTACACCTTAAAAAGAAAAATTATATTAGAATATATTTGAGAGCAGAATTCAAGGACCAAAATCTATCTGGAATCCTTTCAAACTTCAGCATTTAATTTTTACTAAGTTTATGAGATGTTTATACTCCTGCATATTATGCAGAGGAATAAGAATTTTTTATTACATGCACTGTAGTTTACAGGATCATTGTTCAAACACACCAGCATTTCCATAAATGTGAGAGCCCAGAATTTCTTGTTCAAGGGTTTAATAACTTAATTTACTGTAATAGTCAAATTTTACAGTGCACATTATTGGCACCTTTGAAGCACTGCATAAAACATTTATACCATGCCTAGATGTGGCAGCTACAATTGTGATTAGAGTTCTATTCCTGTTAACTATAAATGAAACATGCAGAGGTGATTGTTTCTTCTATTCCCTTGGCAAGAATATTTGCAGGAAAACTCTGCTCAGAGTTAGTCTGACATCTCACTGATAGCATCAAGCTCGAAATCATAAAGAAAATTCCCATGTAAAATCCACTAATTTTTATTCCATGACAGTGTTCAAGGTCCTTCAGACCTAGCACTTGACTTTGGCTTTGCACAAATCATAGATCCTTGTCTGAATGGAGTTGATGACAGCTAATGGCATCATAACTCTTTCTTGGTACTCTTCTGAGTGGGCAGGTTTTCCTGCTGTAGGCTATCTGCAATCAGCAGTACTCTCAGTGTCCTTTCCAGAATACACTGATGCAAACAATAAATATTTTGATATTTGGGTGAAGGCTGTAATTGCCTTCCACTGAAAACTAACCTACTTGATTTCTTAAATAAAGCAGGGACTGCAGAACTCTCACCTCGAATGTGAACCTTGACTTTCATCCTATCAACCCTGTCAGCTCAAACCAGCTATTCCATCTCTGTCTCAAAGAATATGAAGGCAGTTTTACCCTCTTAACAGAAATAAGCCATTTCTTTTGCTAAGTTGTACACTCGTGCAACTTTACAGTTGGTTCTCCATTTATGACTGATTCAACCTAACAGGGATGCAAAGTGCCCTATAAATTATAGAGAGCAACATTAGTGATAATGCTGGTATGCTTGTTGTACGTCAGCTGTACTCCTCTGTGCTGCCTCCAGCCCTATTTCTCCAGTGTAAACTGGCTCTACTTCTTCACACTTATACAGCAGTAGAAGAAATTGTTCAGGCAGATATAATTTTTCTTTAATAAACATCTACAAATGGACCATCATCTGCTCACTGGTACTGAGGAGGAAATACATAATTAATGTCACAGTGCTAAAACTCTTCGCAGTACACGTATGTAAGATTGAGCATTGTTATTTAAATAGCACCCCCTGTTTTTATATGTCATTGAAGTCTCAGCTGAATTCCTCAGCTCTTTGAAGCAAAATTTTATTCTTGCAAGATTAAATGTCATGTTATTATAGGACATTAACTCATAAGATGAACTTGAATAGTAACACAGAATGATTTAGCTTAAAAAATACCTTTAAGATCAATACCGGGTCAATTAGAATTCTCCTTTAGTAAGCTATTTTTCAGTGACAGTAGTTCCATTCCTAAATGTAAATTACTAGTCACTCATTTAAGTACTGGATCTATATCACCTCTAACTTCTTTTTCAGTAAAAAATTCTGCAAAAATATTGGTTTTAAACCTGAATTATTTTTGGCATATAAATCATTCATCAGCCATTCATTAGAGGCATTTGCTACTTCAAAATCAAGATATCAGTTGTTTTGATTGAAAACAAGTTTCTGTGCCTTAATAAGTTTATATCCCTTGATTGGATAAGCCAAACTCCAAGTGTAATGTGTCATAAACAATATTAAATTAAATGCTCATTGACATTTAAATAAGGCCTTGATGGATTTTGTTCCCTAAATACTATTTTAGCATTATCACATGCAAGAGAAAAGGTATCTGCTATGAGCAAACACTTTTCTGTATTTAAATATACTCAAAAAAGTGGAAATTCCATTTGTTATCCTTTCATAGCTAGAGAAAAAAAAAAGACCTGCACAGAAAATATCTGCGTCCCTTAAAACATTTGCTAAGTATTCATTGATACAGTGAGAATGATTTGGGCAATTTAGAGTGCTCACTAGTGGAGCCACTTTATAATGTACCCACAATCCTCCATCCCCATTACAGCAACTCTGGGCTGCAATTTTTTGAGTTGTAAATAACTGCAAGTGGGGACATTAGGCTCATTGCATGTGTCTGACCAAAGTGCAGAAATGCAAATCAATGATTGAGGCTCTGCTGCTTGTTTTAGGAGCCAGTTTTAGTCAGGCTCTGAAGTAGCCTGTACTGGCATAATTAGTTGAATAGACTGTGGATCTCAGTTTACTGTAGATTTATGAGCAAGGATCTGTACTGTAGGTATATGGCTGCAAAAGAATGAAGATACGTATTCCCATAGGAAAAAAAAAAAGTAGTCTGTATAGAAAGAAAGGGAAGAATTAGTAACTGTCACAGAGTCACAGAATATCAGGGATTAGAAGGGATCTCAAAAGATCATCTAGTCCAATGCCCCTGCCAGAGTAGGAACACCTAGATCAGGTCACAAAGGAATATGTCCAGGTAATATTTGAATGTCTCCAGAAAAGGAGACTCCACAACCTCTCTGGGAAGCCTGTTCCAGTGTTCTGTTAACCCCACCACAGAGTTTTTTTCTCATATTTATGTAGAACCTCCCATGTTCCATCCTGCATCCATTTCCCCTTGTCCTCTCATTGGAGGTCACTGAGAGGAGCCTGGCTCCATTCTCCTGACACTCTCCCTTTACATATTTATAGACATTTATGTGGTCACTCCTCAGTCTCCTCCAAGCTAAAGAGACCCAGCTCCCTCAGACTTTCCTCATAAGGAAGATGCTCCAATCCCTTCATCATATTCGTGGCTCTGCTTTTTACTCTCTCCAGCAGTTCCTTGTCCTTCCTGAACTGAGGAGACCAGAAATTAACACAGTATTCCAGATGTAACTATCAATTGAAAAGGAAGCTCTCCTTTAAAATTATAGCATGATAACTTTTCAGCATCAATAAATACAATAAAATGCAGCATTAACACTGCCTTTTGAGTTTTTAAGCCAAAGTACAAAATGAAAGCTTTATTTTTATGGAGAAATCTAGGTGTAACTTTCTGATTTGCTATGTTAATATTTTAATGACAAAAATTCTACCTGGGAAGAATCAAAGAGAATAATGCAAAACACAAGCTTGAAAGGTTATTTTGAAGTTCTAAAGCAACATAGCTTGCAGTTGAGGTAATCCTAGATATCTCTGCAAGGAACAGACCTGATGTAATCTTGCTGGTGAAATCAGAATTTTGTACATAAAGAGATCGAAACAGCCCTGTCCAACCTGACCCTGAATGTTTCCTCAGAAGAGGGATCTACCACACCTCTAGCAACCTGTGTGCTGTTTCACCATCCTCACAATATGGAATTTCTTCCTTCAATTTAGCTTTATTACACCCTTTCTCCTTTCAGACCACCCTGGCACTACCCTGCCAGCCCAGGTGGGCCCAGGGTACAGCCCATGCTTGCTGTTGCCTCATGGAAATGGGTTTCTTTAGGTCTCCTTATCCAGGGGGAAAACTTTGCAAGCATTTCTCAGAATTTTTCCCTTCCACCTTCTAGCCTTGCAAATACTGAGCAGTGCTCTGCCCGAGGAGACCATCTCAATAATGCATATTTTAACTGGAGGAGGCAGTGCCAAAGTGTTTTAGAACAAAGAAAAAGTTGTATCATTCAGAAACTATTTCTTACCTGTTGTGCTTTTATTTGTTGTGGGCAGATCTCACCTTCAGTAAGTGTAAAACTGGTGTCCCCACAGAGTTATACTATTTTAAACCATCTTAAAATCTGACTCGGTCTCTTAAATCTGTCACTGCCACAACAACGTCTATTAAAAGGAATTAATCAAAGATGTTTTCTGTGTCTGGGGACTGGAAAAGATCAAGAAAACTGAATTCACTACTGTTAAAAAGGACTTTTTTACAACGTGGAATTGTCTTTGCATTTATTTCAGCTGGGAGCTGTTGCTACGCTATAGAAGGTCAGGATAATGACAACCACCTGAGATTTCACCCTCTGTTCATTTTCCAGCTACTGCCTTTCCCTATCATCTGCTGCATTCATAATGCTGAGAAAGGGTGAACCAGTTTTTACAGAGCTGAGGGAAGAGTGTTAACCACAGAATACAAGGCATTATGCATGGTGGTTGAGTGTTATTCTGGGGATTAAATGCTTGAAGAGAAACTTGCACCTCATGTGCTTCTGGGTGGGTAGAAAAATAACAGCTTTGATTTTACTGAGTTCCAAGTCATTTTGAGAAAACAGACGTGCCCATGATGACAGCTGCAGTACTAGAAAGCAAAGAAATCTTACACTCGGGGAGACAAATTGATCTTCTACTTTCCCTTGAAGAGAATAAAGTCAGTTCTTAAGACAATAAACTCATGGATTTTTTTTTTAACTATGTTATAGAAGAGAACAAAGAGAATCTCTTGGATGATTAAGTAATTAACATTTCAAGTATGGAGGCAAATAATAGAAGAATGGATTTCTGAGTCAGTTTCGATCACAATTATTCTAGTGAAAGAAGGGGAGGAGGAGTAGGATACTGAAAGTACAGACAGGCTTCACTGTGAGCGTGACTGCTCCACGTCCTGCTTAATACGTAGCAAAAGCCACAGTTACAACAATGGTAAGCAGAACTTCTCTTAAATCGTAAACTCACACATTTAAGGTTCTTCTGCTTGGAAGGTGAGTTGGACAATCAAAAAATTGTGTGCTGTTCAGAAAAGTTCCCTAAAGGAGATTAATATTTGTGAGGAGAAGAGTATTGCTAGCATGAATCTGAGCTGTACCCTCTCCCTGGACCCCTTGGTGACAGCAACAGGGCAGCTTTGCAGCAGGGCAGATGCTGTCTGAAGCTGTCCCTGGATAGGCAGACTGAGTGTAGTTCAAGCTGAGAAGGATCTGATGGCAGTCTTCTCTGGTAAGATCTGAAAAATTAACAACAGGGAAAAATCACCACAAAAATCACACCAAACCAAACACATCCAAATCTCTTAACTTTTTCAGTGTTTGGTTAAAGGTGAGAGTAAAAAAAAAACCAGAAAAACCTATTAGTACTTACTCTCTACTAATTTATTTACTAGAAGGATAATTTCACCAAGGATTCCTAAATTTATCACAAGTGCAATGTGCTGGACCCAATCCCCTTCAAGAGGACAATTTGCTTTCACCAGTTTTGGTTTCCAGTCAGATTTTGGCTAAGCTGTTTCTTCTAACTCCCTTTCAGAGAGCTAAAGACATTACAGCAATGTGCACTCAGCACTTGAGAAAGGATGGTCACATGTAAGATCTTCAGCTCATATTTAGAAACCTCACTTCAGCCTCCAAAACACTCTTGCTGTCCTGCCTGGTGAGTCTGACCTTCTACCACACTGGTCAGCACATTGTGTCCTCTCCTCCAGCATGGCTCTTCTTTGATTTTAAAGTTTCAAGTATCTGGCAGCTAACTATGGAAATCTTACCAAAATCAAACACCACTGCTAAGATATAAACATCTTATTTGTCCAACTGCATGCAGCACATTGGATGATTTTATGAGTACTACTTTTCACAATACATCCCTCTGAACAGTATTTCTTAGATACTAATGTGTAGTACAACTTTGTTTAAGAACTCAACTTTCCTCAAGATCATCATAAAAATAACCACCTCTGTCACAAAAGGTGCAGCAGACCATTGACAGTATTTTCTCATTCCTTGCTATTCAAAGTAAACTAGCTGCTGTTCTCCAATGATTTTGCTTTCACTCCCATTTAATTCTTTATTTTTTACAAAATTTCAATCAGGTTTGGATTACTTATGTTTAAAATGCTAATAAAATCCCATAGACTAGCAGAAATTGACACTGAAGATAAGTGTCATGTCAGGCACACAAAGTAAATAGACTACAGATCATCCAAAGTGAATAGACTACAGGGACTGTACATGGGTTATGTCACTAACTCATCTTCACTTATCCAGAAAATTGGGAAGATATGGGCTGTACTTAGGATCATAAATCTCTTGACTCTGAGAATTGCACATGAGTATAGTCTATACTACTGAACCTGGTCCAAAGTTATGCAGCCTACAGAGAAACTCATGAAAGACTGATCTGTTAAGTAGTCTTGGGAGTTTTAGTAATAAAGTCACTTAATATCATTGCTTTTCCCACCAGGAGCAGAGTAGAAGCAAGGGAAGACAGGTCACCTCATGGCCGAGGGCTGCTGCTCTCCCTTTAATGTGACAAAGAGCTGAATGCCTCTAGTGACTGTCCTTACAGAGACAAGGCTTTAGTGACAAGTCATGACCAGAGGGTCCAGAGGAAGACCACAAAGATGAACAAAGGGCTGGAGCACCTTTCCTATGAAGACAGGCTGAGAGAATTTCAGCCTGGAGAAGAGATGGCTCCAGGGAGACCTTGTAGCATGTTTCTAGTATCAAGAAAGCTGAAGACAGATTCTTTACAAGGGTATGTAGTGTTTAAATGAAGGATAATGCTTTCATATTGAAAAGGGAAGATTTAGACTAGATATCAGGAAGAAATTCTTCAGTGTTGTGACACTGAAACTGGTTACTTCGAGAAGTTGTGAAATTTCCTGTCCCTGGAGCTGTTCAAGGCCAGGCTGGATAAGGCTTTGAGGAACCTGGTCTGGTGGGATGTGTCCCTGACCATAGCAGAGGAGTTGGAATTTGATGTTCTTTAAGGTCACTTCCAACCTAAACCACTTTATGATTTTCTTGAGGGGAAGTACCTGTCAGAATAGGGAGCAGACACTGAGAAATTCCTATGTGATTTTGGTCTGAAGGATGCTCATGGACTAGGAAGGGATGCACATGGTACATATGCTTCACATGTTTCTATTTCCTTTTCTTCAAAGGCAGAATTTAAACAATTACCAAGTGTCTTTCAGTATATTTTCTTTAGTTTTTCTTTCCCCCTTGAGACTATAAACAGCTCTTAGAAGCTTTAAACTTAGTCAAGTAAGATTTAGATGTAGATAAAGTATCAAATTATTCAGAATTAAAAAAAATTGCACTTTAACTGGATGATAAAAGTGTTATTAAAATATGTCTGAGTGTGCATGTGAAGCACGTGTGCAAATCTGTATGCATTGTACATTCACAATCATATTCATTTTATAAGCCCTTCACTGTATGGATTTTACATTAAATCATCTGTGTTTAACATTCCAGGGGAATCATGGCAGGTGGATACCTGTGCGCTGTAGGACTGTGTAGGAGAAAGTCAATACTCAATGTGTCCTCCATCACAGTAGCTAACTCAGAGCACAGCACAATGAGAGTAGTGGCAACAAAGCCAACTTAAAATTACTAGTTCTTACTACTGCCTGTATCTGTGGGACCTGCTTCTGCCCAGATCCTGTACCTTGTGTCGCTTTAGTTGTCGGATTATGGTTCAGCTTGTAAGGCATTCACTAAAACCAATTAATATAACTGTATACAATACAAAGTGTTGCAAGAAATGTCCAAAATTTGGTCAAGAAGTCTGAAGGTATTAAATCCTCTTATGTATTCATAGAATCATAAATTGCTTTGATTTGGAAGGGACCTCAAACATCACCTAGTTCCAACCACCCGTCATGGGCAGAGACACCTCCCACCAGACCAGGATGCTCAAAGCTCCATCCAGTCTGGTCTTGAACACTTCCAGGGATGGGGCATTCCCCAGCTTCTCAGGGTGACCTGTTCCAATGTCTCAGCATCCTCAGACTAAAGAGTTTCTCCCTAATATCTAATCTAAAATCTTCCCTCTTCCATTTAAATCTGTCACCCCTCATCCTATTGCTACAGACCCTGACAGAGCTCCTCCCCATCTCTCCTGCAGGCCTCTCAGATACCTAAGGACCATTATAAGGTCTTAACAGGCATTTTTGCCAGTTTGCTGAAAGACCTGGAAACTGTGCTTGGGTTTTCTGTTTGCCATGTCCTCAGGTGGGGTCAGATGGGTACTGCTTTTCAGAGATTTTGTGTCTGGTGTTTCTCAGGTCCCCTCTAGCACTGCAACTTCCCACCAGTTCAGCCAGGGAGGCTTCTTCTTCCGTGACTTCTCTGCTCCACATATGCCACAAAAATTGATGGAAAAGGCAAAGGGAGTGAGTGAATGTAGGGGATCTGGGGCAAGGCAGCTGGGGTGTGCAGGGATTTAACCCAGTCAGCAGCTGTTCCCTCAAGGCTCTAACTTCTTTTTAGGGGTGTTGCAGAGTTAATAATATTTGTTTCTCATGCTCGTGAGAAAGCCATAACATGATTGTGTTGGATTTAACATTCTGGTTGTTTTCATAGAATTTCTGTAATCTTAATAAATACATTCACTAACCGTGCTGTAACTTCCTACGGTAATACAGAGCAGAGCAAATGAAAGATTTTATTAGACATTACATCCTTTACTCCTGAGTTATCTAAAAAATTTAAGGAGATTCTGGTATGTGGAGTTTAAATGAGATGACAAAAAAATATTCAGGCTGTACTAGCCACTCCAATATTACAGTAATAAAAGCCTAACAGCTACCACTAAATTTATATAATTCAGTATTTAATATTCAGCCAAAATGCCTGCAGAAGACTGCTTTTTAAACAGTGCACATTTATGGTGAACCTGTAATGAACATTTTAACACAATGCCAGTGTCACTCAGAAGAAATCAAAAGAATAGTCCTAAAGTCTCAAAAGCTCCACATCATGTTTTCTGCAAGCTTGTTTTTATCACAGAAACCCTTGCACTAAGTGTACTAACAGCCCCTTTAAAATACAGTTGACTCCATTGAAATCACACTGGGATCCTTTTTCACAAACCTTTGATGATGAGGTGGAACCAGCATGAGGCAGGCCATCATCTAAACATCATCAGCCTGGTTCTGTGAGACACCTGACCATGTGCTTAAGTTATCAGAGAACTAAACTTCAAGTGAATATTCATGAGTGTGGAGCTGTGACTTTGTGTAAATACCTAGAATTCATCATATAAATGTGTCTGGCAGAAAGGAATCTCATGGTCCTCTTGAAGCAACAGCTCTTTTACAAACTACTTCCAAGCACTATGGTATTGAAGACCAGCACTACAGCTCCAGGAGGCAGAGAAAACATTACGGTTTTAGTCTCCTTTTTTCTGTCCCTCCATCATCCAAAACAATGGACTGCCCAGACCAGGTTGGATGAGGCTTAGAGTAACCCGGTCTAGTGGGAAGGGCTCATGGAAGAGATGTTGAAACTGAATGATATTTAAGGAGCAAGGTGAGGAGTCCTGGGCTTGGAGAGAAGCTTAACTTTTAAAATTTGTGGAGGGAGTCAGTAAAAGCAGGACTATACAGCCTCCACTTAGGAAGCAGTAAACCTTTGGTACTCTGAAATCCTATGCAAAATATTATTCTTTAAGGGACCTGAACACCCCTGCAGCCACTGCCATTAGCATACTGATGTGTTAACAATGAGAGCTACACTGTTCTGCTCTACTACACTTTTCACTGAAGTCCTATGTAATATATTCAAAAATAGAAAAGGCCTGCATTACTGTGAAGGTAGAAGAAAAACAGATTCTTCAGTAAATGGTAACCGTCCCAAAGAAACTATTTTTAGCATCTAAAGGCAGGAAAGTTTATGAGCAGGTACAGTAAAAGCTGGCACTTTATTTCATGTTTCCATCTGCCAGCTCTATTTCATGAAATGGAAGGTTGTCCTTTCACCCAATAAATTCACCTTTTTTACTGCAGAAATTTCACATTAAATACTAATAACATTGTTTCAGGGGATAACAGGCAATTAAACAGCTTCAATTATATCGTAATTTTCTGTGTCGACTTATTTCAGCAGATTACTGAATTTCTATTGAAATGGTGTTCCAAAGGGGTTTAGCAATGTTTTAAGCACATGTTTCAGGGCTACAGTCACAGGATTGAATTTTAATACCACAGTTTGAGATGCGGGTTCTCATGTGTCACAGAGTTTCAGTTCATTTTCCATGAATTATTGAAATGAAGAATTATTCCCTGTTTTCTTTTTTGAATCAACACTTACTACCAGCAGTGCTGCAACCCAGAAAAATGTGCTGCTGTAGATAGGAATTGAAAGCAGAGTACTGGGGACATTAGCTGTGTTTACACACTTATATTTTAAGAACTAATCAAAATAGCCTGTCCAAGTTGTGCAATTCATGCATCATAAATAAACACAAACCAGATAACAGGAAACAAAGGCTTACATAGCAGCAGCAATTCCTACCATCCATACAGAAATTACTTAGGTATTTTGTTTTGCAAGATTCTCCCTACCCTGGTCTCTTCAAGATTGTTCCAGCTCTCTGGATAACGATACACAAGGTCTCCCTAGGGCAAAGAAGGCAAATCAAGAGGCACAAGACCATACACACATTCAAAGGTAGTTGGGAAAAATAAATGTCCACTGCGTGATTTCTGAAAAGTGGAAATATGAAGAAAAACTGATGAATAGTATATGTTTAATATCCAGCCTAAATTAGATTATATGCATGTCTAAAAGCATTATATGTCTGCTTTCGGGTGCTCACAGCTTTAAAATACCTGTCTGTGAGTTTAAAAGGGGGCCCAAAGCTAAGTGTCAAAACAATATGTAGCCATGTAAATTTGTGCTTTTTTTAGCTTAAGGCGTGTTGAAGAATACAGATGTATCTCTGCAGACTGCATATATAGATATGCAAAATATAAAGACTTCAGAACACAGCCTTCTACTTTACATGCTGTTCTTCTAGATAATGACATGGAAGACTCCAAGAGAGAACAATTTTAATCAAGTTATCCTATACTGGCTTGGGACTCATGTCCAATGTAATGAGCACAGCATGGGGGTTTGGATGGAACTGGACTTATATTAATTAGACTGAAGTACTCTGCAGTCTTCTCTAATATGCACCACAGATTCTGAGCTCCCGGTAAGGTTAATAGTTGGGAAAAATAAATTATGTTTTCAATGTATGAAAAAAAGTAATTTTTCATTTAAAACTTAACTGATTCAAATTAATTTTGATAGTGGGCCTCTGAACACCATGAGCTGCCTAAATTAGATTACACAAGCTTAAAGAAAAATTATATTCAAGATGCCCAAATCTGCAGTCAAAAGTTCAAAGGACATCAAACCTGTGAAGATGCAAGTGATCTGCTTAGGACTTGAAACATGTTAAGATGATAGAGCATTTTTTAGCAACAGCTTGTCTTTTGCCACTCTTGACCAACAATTTTCTTTATTTCAGTTATTTAGTTTAGGCTATTGCTATAGCCATGTCATACAACATCCCAAAAGCAAGGACAAAGAAAATTGGGTTTATCTCCCTATATATCACTGAAAACAAGATACCTGAAGCTGAGATATACTGCCTCAAAAACCCTGAAAGACATGGTGACAGGAAATTAATCATTCAATACACAAAACCAGTAAAATTTATTTATTAGACAAAAATAATTACCTGTAAACTACAGCCCAATAATAAAAAAATCTATCCCATAAATTTATAGTATTTGTGTATAATTAAAAAATGACAATGTGTTTTTCTCTATATTTAATTCCAACTACTATTAAAACCCTTGATATGAGTTAATGCAATTTTACAATATCACATGTGAAAAGCATGTGAAAAGTAACTCTACAATTGGTTAACTGTGCATAAGTTATTCTCCCTTTTAAGAAAAGTTATATCATTTTTAAGTATATGAACTGTACTTAATTACAGATCAGCATATTTTAATGGCTGTTCTCCCATAAGAATCACTATCACCTACGGAAATTAGGCAGTAAATATAACCCATAACAAAGCTATTTAGCATATTTAGGACAAGTGGCTAATGAAGAGAGGCTGATATGAATTATCATTACAGGGTGTGATTTTAGCATATGATTTAAATGATCATTCTCTGAATTGAAAGAAAGACACAACTACTTAGATGCAGTTTTTTATGTACTTATACCCATAATTCTGTGCTGGCTTTATGGGCTTAATTTTATAGTATCACAATTTTTAACTGTGCCATACTTTTCAAAATACAAAACTAAATAGGACTTTTTTTTTTTTTTACAAGTATGGATAGCTAAATTTCCCAAAACACAACCTTATCATGTTGAAATGATTTTTAACACTGTTCCACTCTGCTATTAAACTACATGTTGATAAACCAGAGCAATTTCTTATCATGTTCTGGGTGCTAGTATTATTACTTTCAAGCTAGCCTACATCAGGGTAAGGAAAATTTCTCTCAACCTTCTAAAGCTTTCAACAGGTGGTTTTGTAGCCCTGAAATGAAGAATATATGGTCCCTTCATTTTTCTCTAAAGCCAGCATTTTTGAAAGCAGGTTTGCTTGTAAATGGTTTCTTTGTCTCAGTTTGTTTTCCTCTTTTACTAAAAATATGATTCCTATTTTCCTCACCCCTCATTTACAAAATCTGACTCACCATCTTTGCACTCGCTCAGCACACAGCATGACAAAGAACTGCCAGCAGGAAACAAGGATTAAAGGTTTGGCTTTTCTCAACTTTGCTAAAAGTGCATATTCTATTCTCTCACCCAAGAACCCTGCAAGCATTGACTTGCATGTTTTCCAAGGACAACAGAACATTTCATCAGGTACTTTAAACAGCTATAAATATCTTGTACTTTCCAAAACCAGTGGATACTTCTTCTCCTAAAGCCATTTTGGGCTCTTGGTTAACTCTATATTCAGATATTCTTCAAAGAACTATTTTGATTCCCTTTTCAAAACAAAACAAAACAGAAAAAACCCAAAATAATAATAATTAAAAAAACCCCAACAAAACAGCCAAACACAAAAAACGCCCAACAAACCAGAACGAACTTATTATAGAGTAATGCTTACCAAAGTTTCCATATTTCAGTGAAAACCTATTTTCACTTCAAGAATCCATCCTAATATAACTCTTGATTTGGATCCCTGAGGATATTTTTTAGACAGTTTTTTTTATATTTGCATAAAGAAGCTGGGCCAGATTTATGAACCTTGGGGCTTAGAAAGGCAAAAATAAACATAACTAGTCAAGACAGAAAATGCCTCTCTCTGGAAACCTAAAGAACACAAATAAGTTTGACTCACAGACCTCATAATAATGGGATACATATAAAAAACTTCAATTGAACCTCACCCTCTGTAGGACATGGCTAATAATCCACATGTCAGTACTGCTGACAAAATTACTTGCTTTATGCAGGTGATATAACTGGTCAAAGCCCATAGGTTGGCAGTAAATCACAGGGGCTTTGCTGCCATAAGTTGGGGAGCATCACACAGTCTCACACAGTAAATCAGTTAAACAAAATGATTGCTCAGTCTCAATAAGCTCAAGAGCTTTGTCACTTCAACAGGAATAAATAAGTAAAGATTTTGGAAAATATAAAGTCAACAATAAAGAACAAATCTTGAAGATTTTCCCACAGAAGCCTCACTTACCTGAGTGCTTCTCTGTAAAAATAGCTATTTACTATTTATTAATATTCCACAGCAGGGAGTTTGAAGTATAGGCAATCTTTGCAAACAGAATTTATTTATTTTTCACAGAGTGAAAAGAAATCTAAAGAAATTCTCCAGTGACTCCACCGGGATTTTCTGAGAATACAGAATTGACTTAACTGAGTATCTTTCTGGAACAGAAGCAAATAACTCCTGCAAAATTAAGCAGGTGTCAAAAAAGCCAATTTCAGATAGACTGTTAATTCTATCCTTGCAAGTTCTGACAATTCTCCAGTTGCTTTTATAAACAGCTTTTATATGGAGATTCAAAGAGTCTTCTGAGTAGAAGGAGAAAGGTTCAGTGTGTACTATCTGGATATCCACTTCATATCCCAAAGATCTGTACAGCTTGAACACTTATGAGGATTCCCTACATTAGGAGAGGAGGACAAGCGAGTTTGTGGGAGAAATGAGCATCTGAAAACATTGCACCAATGCTATTAATATGATGCCACTTTATCACATAGCAGCATCTGCAAACTTAATGTTCCACAATGCCATATCTGTTACCAAAAATATCATTAATGCAACTAGTCATGGAGAGGAAACATTTCTACATCATTCTTCTGACAATCCAATAGTGGTTTTGAATATTTCCCAACCTTGGAATCAAGATTTTCTCCATAACCATCCTTCTGCTTGGCATTATCAGCCTGTGCCATGCCAGAAGTCATCACTGATCTACTGTGCTATTTGGTTGCTGACACACGGTGCTTCTGGGCAATTCCTTACACTGGGCTATTGCAAGCTACCAGCATTCTCAGAGATCTTAAAGATGTGAAATTGCTCCATTTCCTGACCTGTCATGGGCAGTTGAACACCCAGGCTGCTGCTGCCAACCCAGATATAATGTGCTCTGCAGCTTCCCTGAGGCTCAAGATTGATAATGGAGAGACATCTCAGCAGCACAACAAACCTGGACTTGCAGCTCAACCACATTATTCTTTTTTCATTCTACAGGTTAAATTTTCAGCCTCATTTGGTTCAGACTCATGGGTCCAACCTTCAGTGTTAGGTAGTCATCAGGCTTGAAACAGACTCATAACAGGAACTCTATATTTTTTTCCTCCTTCCCTAGCTCTCACAGATGGAAACAGCCCATTTGTCTACTCAACGGGAAACTTAACCCAGGAAGTTTTCAGTCATTCCTGCTTCACCTTCAAGAAGCAGAACCTCAACCCAATTTGTTTGTTTCTAGCTCATTTTTCTATATACTCTATGAGCTAACAAATTCTCCAAGAGGGTTTCATTAATAGAAGCATTTCATTAATAGAAGTACATAAAAGCAATACATGCACTAGCACAAATTTTGTTTATATCATTGAACCACAGACAGCTTTGTAATAAGTCTTTTTTTTTAAACTAAATGCATTGTTGCATTATTATCAGGAAAGAAAACTACTTTCCCTCTTCCAATTTTTCTCTTTTTGCAGAATTAATATACTAGAAGGAGGAAGTAAGAGAAATACTCCTCTAAGTAGCTAGTAGACTGTGGAACAATAAAAAAGTTTTATGAAAATATTAGACTAAAAAAATATTACTTAGAACACAAGATGATATTTTAATTTCCTATACCTAGAGATAATATTGCCAATCCTGATTTTTGGGCAGAAAAAAAAAGACTGCTTAGGATAGAAGGATGCATTTCAGTGCTAGCTATATCAAATAATAGTTAGTGATTTATTGTCAGTTTGATTTATGGCATGAGCAAGATCCTGCCAAATTGCCAGTTCACTGGAATTACAGTTTCCATTCAGTTCTTCCATGGTTCAAAGGGATATAGAGCTCCAAGAAGTGATATGGCGCTTATAGGTGTAAGAGAAACCAGGAGATAGCAGAGAGCAATCTGCTAAGGAAGCAAAAATGTAGCTTGACAGAAAATGCCCAGAAAATGTGAAGCAAGGGGAGACTGAATCAGACTGAATCAGGCTGTATTTATTAAATCAAACCTAAATTGCAATATAATATTGTGTCTTCCAAACCAAAGAAGCAGCACATATGAGGAAACTTGCTCAAAATAACTTTGCTGCTGATAGTGACTTCCTCTCCTGAATCCTCATGTGTCTTGAGATAGCTTGTAAAATGAGGTATTACATATACATCCATGCATTGTAATTTAGAGCTATAGTTACATCCCTTTGAAGATTTATCGCTGTTTGCTGTGAGAAAGATCTGAAATTAAAATTTACATCAACAAGCAGAAGTCAAATAGAAGGATAAGGTCACATAGATAGAGGAAAATATCTGCTCTGTATGCTTTAAAGAGCACAATAAAGCAATATTCGGGAGAGGCAATTGCTTGTTTTCTTTTATTTTAGAAAATCAAAGAGGTCCAAGTGACTGGAAAGACATAGCATCATTTATAGCACAGAGGTGGGAAAAATTAATTTTTCTCTAAGGTAGCATGTAGGACAATATTTTGCCTGAAGCACATGTTTCATTTTCACAAACTTAACCCATGGGAGATGGTATTTAAAAGTAAATAAAATTTCATGAGGTGTTTTGAATCTGAGTAGATCCTAGCTGATAAACAAGGACCACATTATTGAGATTCAAATCCCAATAAATCTTATGCTCAAGATGCTGGGGGTGCTAATTATAAGTACATGATGGGGTCCTAATTATAATCAATTTTAGTTTGCCTTAACTTAGCAGCCAGCAGTGGATAGCAGGTAAGTCTGTTTTCTATTTGCACAAGCACCTTTTCATTGTTGTGCTTTATTCAGTCAGCAGTAGTTTTCAGGGGACACTTGGCAAGTGTGAGGGGACTGCTGCTGGAAGAGTGAAGGGAGATGGCAGAAGTGGCAAACTACATAGAGGAACTGGAGCAGCAGTAGCAAATTTGGCACTCCAAGTCAGGAACACAACCAGATGCAGTGCTGTATGAATAGCTAATAGCCAAGTGTAGACCTACCCATGGTTCAGCTGATGTTGAACAGCAGTGCTTCCCCAGTAGACAACATAAACTGGAAGTGACCTCAGAGAAAGCACAACAATATCATCCACACTTCCTTCAACTTTACAGATGGGTTTCCAATTTCCTCAGTCTACTTATCAATAGCAACCCCAACAGCTTTGTCCCTCTAGTGAAGGATGAGTTGTCTGTCTCCTCTTTTGGTGTTTGCTTACTCCTACCTCTTTTGCAACATAATTTGGCAATGATTTATTGTGCAATCCTGCTCCAAACAGGTGTCTGATTTCTGGCTTTCCCTGCAAACTCAGTTCCAGAGTGCAGATGGTAATAGTTCTGCACCTGCATGGATGTGAGCAGACCTGAAGAACATCTTCTGTATGTTGAGTAGCTCAGAGCAATATTTAGATGACTCAGTGGTAAATACATAAGTAGCCATCTGTATCCAGCTTGGCACTGATAACTGTGGTGATCATTATCAGAGTAAATTTAAGACAGAAAATGGTTTGGGGAAACTAAGATGAGGCAGAACAGTCTGGCATATTGTCAGCTAAAAAGGTATCTCAGGAACACCAGAATGAATGGACATCACCCGCCCAGGTCTTTTCTGCAACATTTTAGGAATTCTTGCAGCAATCACATGAATAAACTCATTTACTGTATTTCAGACCACATCCAGCTGTCAGGTTTCAGCTAAGGGTTTGGAGCCTTCTTAATTAAATGCATTGAAGCAGAGTTAATTTTCTAAACATACATCAGGTTCATTTGGTTACTGGACCAATTTAATCTATAATGCTCTGGAACAAGAAAAGGTAGGTCTGGAGAGATGGATTTAAAGTCTGAGTTTTTTGAGGGTGATAAACAGCATGAGAACTAGTGACCCAAAAAGAGAAGGACTGAGAGAAAAGAGTGAGAAAATAATGGTGAAGGTTAAAAAAACAAATTAGGGAACATTCTGCAAATCCATGCAGCATAGAGACTGGAGATAAAGTTATTGAAACAAGTGATCATAAAATCATAGAATCATAAAAAGGATTGGGTTGGAAGGGAGCTCAAGTATCATCTGGTTCCAACTCCTCTGCTATGGCCCAATGGACTAGGCTGCTCAAAATCCCATTCAACCTGGCCTTGAATACCTCCAGGGATGGGGCACTCACAGTGTTTTTCAGCAACCTGTTCCAGTGTCTCACCACTCTTACACTTTTAGTAAATCCTATTTCTAAAGTGGTTCAACAGCATTCTCAGAAAAAAAAATATCTTGCCTTCACAGGCAGACAAATTTTTGTCTACTGAGACCTTTGCTAATTCTTGTCTGGAGAACACAAGGTCTTTGAGCCCACAGGCTAACTTCTGGATGGGATTTCTGTTCCTGAATGTTTTTCACCACATTTTACAGTTTTTTAGGAGTCAGCAGCACTGTTGGATACCTTGCTGCGTTCTGAAATTCAATGGTTATAGACTTCAGGTACTTCCCTTGGAGGAGTATGACTACAGAAACATCAGCACTTCAGCAGACCTCTGTACAGCATGAAGGAGAGCTCTTTTTCCCTGGAGATGGGGTTTTTTTATTAATTAACATGAAGAATCTAGCAGCAAAACTGGCAAGTAAATAGAAATCCAAGATCATTCAAACTTCTAGAACAGTACGAAAACCTAGTGGGTATACACTGGTAAAAGAAAGCCCAGATCTATTAAAGCATGGTTGAACTTTTTATCTCAAAGGATAATTCCATAAAGGTAGGTACTTTCCCCTGACTCTTCCACTTTAGAAACTCACCATGAAAATAATCACTCTCTAGATATTTGAGACCCATATTATTCAGTGGGAGAAAATAAATCTCTTTAAGAGTTCTATTAGCAGAGAGGAATTATAACTCTTTAGAGGCATTACTGATTCCAATATTAATAACACTATTCCCCAAATCTATTTTTCCAATCAGTTGCTGAATCTGTGATCACAATTTTAAGTCAGGCATATTTTTTCAAGACCTCATAGTTTTCTAATTCTAGGGAGAGAAGACTCTAATAACCTTGCCTCAAAACCCTGTTAAGAATCACCTCACATACAAAAAAAAATAAGTGCCTTGTAAAGACTGATAGGCTTTAAGATAGGCTTCTATTAAAGTTTAATAATATTTAAGAATTTCTTATCTATATTGTGGAAAAACTAAAAGCTCATCACTGTAATTCCATCTGCATGGAAACAAGTAATTTCGCTCAAAGTTTTCTTACACACTTTAAAGCGTATACATCTTTCCTCTTTTGCTATATGTAAAATTAATGGGGTTTTAAAAACTGTCTTTCACTTTATTAACCCCGTAATAGAAGACTCCTGATTTGGATTTAATTTATGCTCTTTTGATGCATGTAAGGCTGGGTTGAGTTGATCAATCTTCATGAAATTTATGAAGAATGCTACTGGAAAAACTGGATACCAATGTGATGAGTGGGCTATAAGAATCTGTGCAGACTAGAAATAGAAATGGTATATGTATTCTCACAGATTCTGAAAAATGTTTAAGAGTAAAAATATTTATTCCTTTTAACTATTAGAAAATCACTTAAAATATTTCCTTCCCCTCCCTCAACCTTTTCTATTGTATTTGTCCTCTTCCACAAGAAATAAGCATTCAGCTTTCACAAGGAGGAGAAGAAGAAGGGATGAAGCAGAAGAAGGGATGGATCACATCTGCCATATTTATCTTCAGGCCAACACTCCAAGGAGGCAAAGGACATTAGAGTTGGTGGCACATGCTACAAAGTGTTTGGATACACACATACCAACCAACATGTACTTTCTGCCCGGTTATTTGGGAACAGAGAATGCTTTTTGAACCAATACTGAACAAGACTAATTCAGCTCATATCAGCAGAGATGCTCCAGGGTGACATTTCACAGGACCAGAAGCAAAATTCAAGGCCATAATGTTTACTTTGCTGGCTGAAATGATTAATTATTCAGAAACAAATC
Organism: Turnix velox; assembly: GCA_013400935.1. Lineage (NCBI taxonomy): Eukaryota > Metazoa > Chordata > Aves > Charadriiformes > Turnicidae > Turnix > Turnix velox. The sequence continues at coordinate 721,535 of VZTY01014769.1, forward strand.
CATCATAGGCAGAGCATTTCCTTCAATTAATTGAAATTAACATTTTGTTTATAGCACAGAGTAAGTCTTTCCCTTTTCATAGTTCAAAGTGAACCCTAGGGGCTCTAAATATGCCTCCTGGTGATTTAATTAAAAGATAAACATGCATTTTAAAAAAGGAGAAGTATCAAAAGAAGGAAAAGATAAAATTTAAAAAAGTAGTAGCTATAAGGAAAAGGAATCTACTACATAAGGATTGAAAAGGGAAACAGAAGTGACTAATAAATTGTGTATTAATTAAACCACAGAGGAAATTAAATAGAACAGCTATTGAAGGCAAAGGGGCACAAAAGAGTAAACAATGCATGGTGAATATATTTTTTTGAACAGAAAGGTTACATGACAAGTGCAGGCCAGATCCACCAGGGCTCATGGTTGGCTTTGTAACATAAACGAGGATAGATATCTGCTCTCCAGAATGTGTAACCTGAGAGTACAACAAGTCAAGTCCCACCATATTTTGAGGTGTTATCTGAGTGAAAGTTACGGTGTATTTCCTAATCCCAAAGTCTGTCTCTCAGGCACTGCACATGGTATAGCTCAATAGATGATCACCACAGGGCTTCACAGCCTCCTTGCTGAGCTCTATACGCCATAAGTGGTACCAGCCCCATGCAGGGCTACTAAGCCAAGGCCACCATTGCACTGTCTGCAGAACTTCCCCCTACCACAAGAGCTGCTGCCTGTGCTGGAAGAGGGACGTGAACAAAGTGCCTCTGCTTCTGCTCCATTCCCTGGAGAGCTCCAGGTGATCAATCATGAAGCATTTTCCTGCTGCTGTAGTTCCACCACTGTGGTGATACCGCTGCTGAGCTGGCCAGCTTCCAGTTCTCTCTGGCATGTAATTTTTAATAACTTGTAATTTCAAATGTCTATAGAAAATTGTGGTCTTGATAATGATACGGCTATGAAGTTCTCCTAGCTCATATTCTTTTAACTGTTCAGTGTAAAGATTTTGAAAAAAAAAGTTCAGATCAACTTAAAAACACAATTCTGAAGTCTTATTATTTCCTATTGACTACTAGATGTTCACAAAAGCCTGTTCCATTTCACAGCTGTCTGATGATACAACTCCCTTATGTCCTGTTTCTTTTTTTTTTTCCAGTCTCTAGGTAATAAAGAATCTTTTCAGCTTTACTCTGGAAAAATGATGCTGGTCTAAAGTGGACAAATTTCACATGAGTAGTAATAACAGTTATAGACTCAGTCTGTGTTCAGTTTGCTGTGACACATATATGCTGTATCTTCCTGCACAGTATTTTGTACTGGCTGAACTAAATAATGAATTGCAATTAAAAACTAAAAATGGAAGAGAATGGCTATACTATCATTATTAAATAGCAGTGGTGAACCTGGCAATTAAGTCCTTGATCTCTTTAATGCATTTACTTATTTTTGAGAATGGTGGTTTTCCACTCATCCTTATGTCTATTAATGTCATTCACTAGATCCAGTGTGTGATGCTGAGCTCTGCTGGGTGTGTAATTTTTTGTGAATATCTCAAAATACAACATGTGACTGAAAAAAAGAGGTCCTACAATGTTATAAAGCTGAGGTATTTCCAGTTCTGCTAACTATCCACAGACTGTACTGGTTGTAGCAGGTTTTGGATAAGGTCAATAAGCCATCTGATTTTCTGATTATTTCCCAGAGTAAGAAGAGAAGAAATGCAATAAAGTCTACTAACAGGAAATGTCCACTGAACTGAACATTCCCTTCTCTAAAACATTCTTCCACGCTGGCACTTACAGCTTCCATAAATGTCAGGGTAAGTTAAACACATTAGGAGGCATATAACTATATGGCTTGAAGAACTGTAATGTGCATCTGCACCTACATATCCACTTGCATTAGAGTATACACACTTATTGTCCCCACTCAGGATATATAAATTTAGTAGAATGAGGATATTAAAAATTATAATTGATCTTGTCAGAAACTCAAGACAATATTTAATTCTCCATCTCTTGGAAAAGAATATTAGGAAACAGCTTTACAGCATGGGTGGGGAGAAACTGGTGGATTGGAATGAAGATTCCAGGCTGATGAAACAGCTCAACATTTCTGAGTTTCTGTCTCACTGGTTATGGTGTGTTTCCTCTCATAAGTATCCCAGATGAAGCTCAGGAAGGCACTAAGAAGTCTTAAAGTCTTGCGGTTGTAGCCAAGAAAAATGGAGCTTTCTATGCGTGAAAAAAAGAGAAGTGTCTGTCTGCAATGTTCATGGCTTCAGTCTCAATGCTGCTACTCTCTGCTATGACCAGGGATATGTATGCCTGTAGCTGAGAAAAACAAAGGTCAGGGCCTGTTTTGAAAATGTTGACTTGGGCATCATCAATACAAGTCTCAATATTATTGATACAAGTCCCACATTTATCTGATAGAAAATTATTCCCAGAGCAGCCTAAAACTGAGTTTTCAACAAAACAAAAATTTATTTAAAAAAGAAGAAATCTTTTTTTTCACCAAAAATTTTACTTCGTCATCCAACAAGCAAGTTCTTAAAGCCTGGAATATTCCAACAGAAAATGAATTGTAGATCAAGAAAGCACTGGTTCCAGTGACTTAGTTATCCTTTGCCTATATGAGTCCAAATCTTCAGCTGAAATATATTTCTCAGACTTCAAGATTCTTCTGAAACACATGCCCCTTTCTACTAAAGACAAGGCAGTGCTCAGTTAGAGAATCCTTTCACTTAAAACTGTCCTACAGTAGGTAAAGTCAGGTGTTATGTGCCTGAAACAGAATGCTGATGTACCCCTTTAAAAAATTTTAGCAGTCCAGCTGAAGGCTGGATGAAGAGCTACAGGGCACCTTAGAAATGCTCAAAAGCTTTTTGCCAACTAATAATATAAAGATCACAACCAGTTTGCCTATAATCATATTCAACAGAGAAGATACACATCGAATCCAGATAGCTGGAAAAAGTCTCTAGGCTGTATAAGTGGAAGCCACAAAGCCTGAAGCAGCTTTTGATATCTTTCACCTCTACAAAAACTTCCTGCCTTCAAAATTCATAGATGCTGCAGCCTCATGGAAATGTCTCTTTTCAAATACTTATTTATGTATCTACCCTGCCAAGGGTAATGTTAGAACCCAAAAAGAAATATAAAATCATCCAAGTCTGATTTCATTTCCAGTCTATTGCAGGAATGAAGGAGCAGATTTCTGGGTTTCACCATTGATTGTGTAGATCTTTATCAGAAAGGCAGTATTTATCCTGAAGAATCAAGGTCTCCCTAAATACCACCCTTGCCTTTCACCTTCTTCTCAGTCAAAGTGTTGTGGAAATAGAGATAAGAGTAAATGCAGTGAATTTTCATAATGTGTCAACGATTCTTATGTGCTTTTGATACTAGAAATGAATGTTGCAAAAAAATGCATAAGCATGACGTGTGGGGATACTGTTTTGTTCTTGTCTGTGATGGCAATGCAAAGGATTCAAATCACCTGATTCCTTTCAAAATTATTCATTCTATTTAACCAAATCTCCAAGAAATTGTGAGGCAGTTCATGCACAGTAGATATTTCTGCATTCAACAGTGTCATACATACACATTGCCTGAAATGCAAACATGCATCAGCCAAGCAAGGCTTACAACAATTAATCATATTGTAATTCCCATCTATCTTTCGAGTCAATATAGGGGCTCCATTGCTATTATGTGAAATTGAGCTGAAGTCCACAGTGCTGCCTGATGTGATTATTGATGGCTCGTGGCTTGATAAATTTTAAACTGTTGATAAGGTCCATCACCGCCTGAATTTTAATGACATTCGACTTTCTCAAATCCCGATCTCCTGGATCACTGAATAGCTTAAGCAAATCCCCTGCCAGAGCTCCACTTCCAGTCACCTCTGCCGAGGTATGTGGGTGAAAGTATACAAACCAAGAAGCTCTGTGTAAGTTTGGAAACATGCCTATGCCTAGTTTCAGTAGATACTGCTGTGTAGGTCTCCTCTTGGACTCCCACAGCCACATGTTTCAGCTGACTGTGTAACATGCCGCAGGCATATCCTTCCCCTGTGAGCTCCCCTGCAAATGTCAGAATTAACTTCTTCATTTCCTGCCCCAATGTCAGAGGCCACATAAGCAACTTTCTGGGGTTGGCGACCACTGCTTTACACAATCAATACATAAGCAGCCTGCATACCTAGATAAAAAATAACAGAAGACTATAGATGTGCTCAAGCTGCATCAGCACACAGCAGATTTTCAGAGGGCAGACCTGCCCTGAGGCAACTCAGGTTACTTCTGCATCTCCAAGTCTTGTGGGAAAGCATTATTGCACCCTTCCCATGGCTTTCCATATTTTCTGAGGCCTTTCTAAGGGACAGAATATCGGACGAGTCTGGCTTGATGGAACTGTTCATCATTCACTGCTATCCTGAGCGTGGAAGGCACATGGTCTCCTCTGGGAAAAACATGCCTGGGACATGTTTGTCTCTGTCAACAATTACCTTGGCTCATTTCCTTACAGACCCTGGCCCCCCAAAACTGTCACCACACAGCAGGGAGCTATTAATGCCTCTCCTTTCTCACAGACAGAGAACCCATTCTCCAAACTCATATCCAGGGCAAATTCCCTCAGCTTCAATCATCAGGCTACCTCCATCAAAAATGAAAATGCAGAGATGTAACAGCCCTATGTATCATGCGGTCCCAAAATTAGGTGGCAGCTTCAAATAGTACTTGATGGCCCATCAGTTTCACAAAATCACCCAGAACTCATACGAAACTTTCCTAATTGTCTTAGTTTCTTTTTTTTTTTTCCAAGGAATTTTAAGTGTTACACCACATTATAAAGCTTAGCTCAGGATACTTCAAAGTATTTTGTCTCCCCAACCTTATAGGAACAAATTGACTGTGCCACATTTCCCAGAAATATAAGCTAATTCCAGCCAGAAAAATGAAATATGTCTCTAGTAAGATTAGTAATTTTCCTTTGCTCTTCATTAACTATCTGAATCCTAACCAACCATCCAAAGAATCTGGTGGTTTGCATAAATGGGGTAGTGATTGCAATTTGAACTCACTTTCTACACAGCTGGAGAACATCTTCTTCTCTTTTCCTCAACCAGAAAAAGAAAAGAGAAAATCAGAAATGTCATCTCAGTTTTCCTGCTGTTTGTTTCATCAGTCATCCACACTTGTGATAACGCTAGCTGACTTCTACAGCAGGGTTCAAACAACACGGCAATAAGCTAATTTCATTATTTGCAATGAAGTTATAAACTGCACTTTGCTTAGATGACAGGATGAGGCTATTGTAATGCCATGATGGCATGAGACCAGCATGGATAAATCTGCAACCCCAGTTGCTGGCACAAGAGTAAAAACTGTCAGGGGGTGGAAGAAAGTGCTGCCACAATGCACTTCACTCCAATAAAGAGTACTAGTCAGCAATTTTTGTTTTGGTAACAGACTCTCTAAAGAGAAAGTATGCTCTGCAAATGACTGTAGGGGAAATGCAATATTAATTTTTCTGTAATATTTTTATCAGCCACTGTTTGAAAGAACATATTTAGTTTGTAACTTTTCATTTGTGGTCAGCATTGTGGTTAAGGTCAGCTCAAAGTTAACCTATATCTGCATGAGCTCCTGTGGCACATGATAGGGGTGGTCATATAGATCCTTTTGTATTCCCTTTTTTCTTAAAAGCACAACGCTCAGTGCAGGATTGCTTGGTTCACAGGAGAATAAAAGAGCATAAAGACTCTGCACTGCAGTTCCTATAGCTCGCTGCATTTTTAAAAAATGGACCAAACCCAAAACAAGTGTTTAAATACAAATTTTATATGTTACATATAGAGCTCATTGAACAGTCTCTAAGAAGAAAAAAATCTATCTCATAATGAATCTCTATCCATTTCTGACCATTTCTGAATTTTTTTTGCATCCCAGACAATATGTTGATCATGACAGGCTTTTTTTCCTAAACATGTTTTAACAATACCACTCAGTATCCTAAAAGGCAAATAAACTCTACAAACAAAGTCATTAAGAGAGATAAAGCTCATCCCCTTAATGACAGTTTTGTACCTGAGCAAATATTTCCTCGCAGGCAAATCATTTAATCTCCCCCCCCCATAATTCCAATTTCCCCTGTCTCCAGATCAGCTAATAATGTGACTAATTCAAAATCATTTTCATTAACGACAATAACACTTCAATCTGGCATCAGAATAACTTGAGATAGTTAGGTGTGAGCTTTGAAAAATTACTACTTGTTACTATAAAACAATATTTGCACAACAAGAGGAAATTGCCTTCCACTGAACTGATGCAATTATTATATTCAGTCATTAGAAGACATAACTGCAAGTAATGATGTTCCTATGAACTGAGGCAACACATGCTAAATTTGACAGACGTGCTATTGAAACTTTCTTTTCTGCAAGATAGCAAAGCCACAAAAGGATGCAAGGTCTTCTCACTTAATATGATTTAAGTTCAGATGCCAAACTTCTCATCACAACCTTAGAGTTATTTATAATCTGGAGGACATCTACTTTGATTTCTGCCTCAGGCAGTGTGAGTTATGAATGAAACTAGACCAAGTTACTCTGAAGCTCGTCATAGTTTTTTCTACATCGATTAATTTCAGTATGTATAAACTTAACGAAGAAAGAAATTAGACTAATTGAAAAATCAGATTCCTACAAACTAAAAAAACACACAGCAAGTCATGCCAAAACTTTAAAAGCATCAACTTATATTAAAAAGCAATGTCCTTTTGTGGTTGCTGCCTCTGGAATAATCTTGTGGCAGTGCCAATTGTCATTACCTTACTGGCAACAATAGCAGGTCTTTTGCTGTCTAGGTTCTGAGGTGAAGACCTTAACTAATTTTTCTAGCTGTCCAGGATCAATTGCAGATAAAATGATGCCAAGTCATGTGTTTCCTGGGAAAACAGCTTGAATGAAGCTTGCAAAAATAAAGGAGAAAATTACATCAAAAGTGAAGTACTTTGAAATCTTCTAGCAGCATTAATTCAGTTTATGGAAGTCTCAACACTATTCAAGTCCACACCGATTAGAAATGGACCTGATTTAAACACAGAATCCCTTCAATGCTCATTTAGTAGAACATGGGCATCTGATTTATGAATCTGTGGTCGTTTGGGGCTGGGAGAGTTTCTAGGAAGTTCTCCCTTTCTTTCTTTCTTTGTCCAGAACTGACTAGGATTGGCTGATCTTGCTAAGTCAACAACAGAAATGTTTAATTTCTGGCACTGGGACTTGAGAACTTAACAGGCTCAGTTACGGGATATCAGCAACTTAATTCAAACTCATTTACCTTTCATCTGTAAATCTAAATGCCTGTCCAACTCTAATCTAGACCAAAATTGTAGCTCTTTTCTGAACCTCACCCACTCCACAAATACAAGATGCAGCATCCTAAACTTGCAGTACTGCTGATGGTTAAAATGCGTTTTCACTGTCTGCTGTTCAGACCTTCAGGGTAAGCAGATCCTAGAGCATTCATTTAGGGATTTTTTTGTTAACTTCATGCAGCTCCAGCAAGGATGCAGCTTGTGCCAATTAACTGCATCTTTCCCTTTCCTCCATTTCACTAAATGTGCTAAATGTGTAAGTGTCCTTGTTGAGAGGACTGTAGTCTGTAGTGTAACAGGGTATAGATACAAGTTTCACTTCAGCCTGAAGCATTTCTTTCAAGCCCCAAAATGTGTCAAAAATTCAGGCTCTCAGAGCCCAGCAAAAATTGCTGTGGTTAACATAAGTTCTCTCACAGATGCATGGTTAGTCCCAATTGTCCACACACTGGGCATTAAAATGCCTCTCTGTGTGCAGATGCTTGCCTTGGAAAAACCATGTGCATCGCCCAGTCTGGGTTCTGCTGGTCAGTCTGACCAGTGATAATTACCTGCATCACCACTGAACCAACAGATAAAACATAAAACCCCATGCTGTTTCCTTTTCCTTGTCCCCAGAGTGGGGTACAGCCATCAATAGAAAGCTCAGCAAAAGCTCTTGGCAGGGATGGCAACATTAGTGCTGAGTGGCTCATGGGCCACCCAGCTGTGCACTCTTCTGAAGCATCAAGAACACCTCTGGTGAGAGGTGGGAAGAAGAAGTGCTGTACTTCTCAGCACATTTGTATAACAGAGGAAGAGTTTTTTCTGTTATCTCCCACTTCACCTTCTTGACAGGCTGCAGTTCTGGTAATGAGTTGATTTCAAGGTGAAAGAGATGCCTAAGAGATTTTGAAAAATCTCCGTAAGGGCTTATCTGCACAAATTTCAAGATGTGTTCCTAGGTCACAGGCCACCAAGCCATCAGAGATCCTCTGGAGGCACCTCTGAACCACACTCATCAAGTGCCTTTTCCAAGGTGGTACATGAATGAGGGCTGTGCACAGTAACAGTAAAACCATGATGATCCTGGAAAAAGCTTGGCTCTATGGTGAGGGTCATTTTGTATATGAAAATACATATACTTCTAGTTGGAGAAAATACCTAGAAAACAGTGTGGTGTTAGAAACAAGTAATAAATTGTGTCCATTTGTCAAAAAGTGGAGCTTGCTGTTTCCTTGGAAACTGAGTGTTTTGTGGGTTTATGGTACCTTACTCAGCAGAGACTGGCTGAGACCTGTGTAAGTACGTACACAGCAACAAAGGCCAAGATGTCTTGGCTGAAGGCTTCAAAACCTATCAAGTTTGATAAAATACAGCTAAAAGGATTTCTCTGACTGGGAAATTCAGAGAAAATAATGGTGAGATATCTTTATTTCAGCAAAAAAATGAATACAGCACAAGCAAGAGACGATTTGAAATCTTGCTCTCTTAGCCACCTTTGAACATTGCCTTTATTTTATTGCAGAGTGGAACTATGGTCAGAATGCAGGTGTGGTAGTTTTGTGATCCTCTTAAGTGGCCAAAATACCAAGCAAGCCTGCTCCTTTCGCCTCTGGACAAAGACAAAAAAAAATACTTAGTAATTACAGTATAACCATACTGCAATAAGTATGACATGATGGTATTCTCATTAAAGCACTGTTTCAGGAACTAGAAAATCATAAAATCCTTTAAGTCAGGGGCAAGATCCCAAAGGTCTGCAGATGTGATGTCCTACAACCCTTTGGCTCCACAAGGCCTTTAGACTCATAGCATTTTCCTCATAAATCCCCTTCATCATTTCCAGTTATCAAAAAAGATGGATCTAGTCTATGGACTAAGCATTTGCTCAGAACTATTTCTCCCTTGAAGGCCGTAACACCTAAAAAGCTGTCATCAACACTTGTCACCAAATATTCACTACACTCCAAGCTAGAAATACATTCAGCTTTAACAAGGGCCAGCAGCAGTTTGGGAACATTTCTCTTGGCACAAGAACACATTTCCCCAGCAGCTGAGCAACCCACAGTGTCAAATAGTTTTTCCAGGCACCATGTTAATGCCTGAAAATACAATTTTGTTTTCCATTCGTTTTGGAGAACTGCTCTTCCTTGCAGTGTTCCAACCCAGTCTGCAGGAAGGTTGTGAGCTGGAGGTTTCAGTGAAATTAACATTTAAGGCCTGAGGGGCAAAGCACATAGTCAAATGATGAGACGTGGGAATCATGTATTCAATAAAAAGGAAAAAATCCGCAACAAAATTAATTTCTGTTCTCCTTTTCACCACGGTTTGGATATCCTAATTCTTTGCATGTTATTTCTGGCCAAGCAGTTTGTCACTGCTCCCCCGGGGTATGTCTGTTTGCTGTGGTTGCAACAGGCCGGATGTAAAGATTTGGGGAGAATAATAATGAGAATTCTCTTAGATCCAAACCAAACATAAGTGACACCTTTTACAGTACATGTAGGAGAGAGAGGGACTCCAGCTGCAAAACTGGAGAACAGATGTTTCAGCTCCAGTGTGGATACAGGTGTGAGGACTTAAAACTAGAAAACAATAAAGTTTAAAGGGAACATTTGTCCAAGTCAATTGAGGGCAGGGGAGAAGGTTTGTAGGAAGAGATTTCCAACACACTGCTATCAGACTATCGGGGTTTTAAAAACAGTTCCTACATTTTTACAACCAACTCACCACCATTTTGAGGGTGATATATTATTACTAACTCATGCTAGCTAACCTAGAAGGTCTATGTGATTTAATAAAAGCCAGGGGCCAGCAGCATTGCTATGGGTTTACCACACAGCTCTGCCTGTTCAGCCAATCCTTCACGCAGTCCACTTCCCCACCTTCTGGTCAGACATCAACTGGCCTGTCAGGAGCTACGTGAGAAGGAGGGCTTGCTGACAGCTCTAACACCCAACAATAAGAAATCTGTGAAACTTTTCACACCCTCTCCCTTTCCACCAAAAACCAGCCAGACCGCAGCTGGGAGGAACTGTGGCTTTATTTAAGGGAAAAGCAGTTGCTTTCAGCTGGGTTTCATTTCTGAGGCTGTTTTCTTCTCAAGGCAGTTAACTAGAAACATGCTTGGAAATCAAACTGATGAGTCTTGTGTAGGTTCCTGTAGTGAAAGAGAAGATAATTGCCTCCAAGCTGCAGAGATGAGCAGTGCTGAGATGTGGTCCCACCACAGGAGGAATGGTCATGGCCCTAACAGCATCCTCCTAAAACCATAGAGGCTGCTTTTCTAGTCTTTCTCTCATCAGCAAGCATTGCCAGAGCAGAAGAAGAGACTTCCTTGAGCATTTGACAGTATCCCAACTTAAAAAGACAGGGGAAGAATGAAAATTCCTACAAAGAGCTTTTTAACCAATGCAAGCAAATAAATTGATCAGCACCTTAAGGAAATATACTTTTTTTCTTTAAAGGGACTTCAAGACGTCTCTCTGTAACAAAATTTCCCTCTCCTCTAAATGCAGCATTGAATTTTTTGATATAAAGCTTCACATTTTTTCCTTCCTGTGGCTAACTCTGTCTGGCATTGAATTGGTTAACAGTCTCTGACAGCAATCCTTGCATTGCAGGTGGCACAGAAATGTCAATTTTAATTTAGCATTGTATATTCAATAGAAATTCAAAGCTCATGTATGGGAGGAAATTTTAGAAGCCTTTCCAGAGGAAAGAATCAACAAAGCTTGTATGTGAGGGGATAGTGTCATATTGCCCTGAAAATCAGTCTCTACTCTATATGTTTATTATGTATGTATAAATATTATGTATGTTTAGACATGCACATGCACGTTTATTTTAAACACTAAGGTCATTATACTCCAGACATTTACACTTCCAAGGCTGATTTAATCCTCTTTACTCTATTTTTGTCAAGCATCACAATGTCTTTCAGAAGCTGCCAGTGCCAGCTGAGCTATGCTGTTGAACCAGTTTCCAAGACTAATTCAAACATTCATGCAGGAGAGGAAAACTGAGATTCAAAGTCAGCTTCTAAATTGCAAGATGGCAGGTATTTCTTTTCATAAATAGTCTGAACATTTTTGCTAGAGGGAAAGGGACCTGATAACCTATACTAACATTTTAGATCTTCCCCTGGCGTGACACTTGGCTGAGGATAATCATCAAAATTGCACAAAGGATTGAGTCAGGTTTCCACTATGTAGGCAGGCTTATTCTCTAAAGGCCTGCAAGTCAGAAGTCTCTGCAGCAGAGGTTTAAAACCAACCCAGAGTTGCACTGCAGAGCTCTGTAGAAAATCTGTCATAACACTTGACCTCAGGAATCAAAACCTAGGTGATCCTCAGCATCTCCAGGCACTAGTGCCACTGTGAAATGAATAACAAAGGCCCCATTCATTAATCCTTTGATGTACAGGACAGGAATTTTACCACTGGTTGAAATGGTTTATTCATGTGTGTAAGACTTTTTGTCAATCAATGCAGTATTAAACTACTAATGAAAAATGGTGACATTTATAGTATCATAAAATGTGTTGATTTGGAAGGGAACTTGAAAGGTTATCAGTCCAAAATAAGGCTGCTCATTCTGTGACATAATTTGAGGGTTGCCTGCTACTACATGCTTACATGAGCTCTGAGCTAGCAGGAGCATCTACTTCAATTATGCCTTTCTTTTTTTTTTTCTTCTAGCAATTTCTTTTCTTTTATCAGCTTTTCTAGAAGAGCAAGCAGGTTTTCTTTCTCTTGGTGCTGCTCCTCCTTGCATGATGTCTCCTTCTGTCTCAGAGTCTTCTCATGAAGGCTGACTGCAGTTTCCACCCAATTGGGATTTTTGTCTCAACTCTTCGTCCTCCTCAGTCTCTATGAGCACAACAGCCAGAGTCTACTGTGTGACGCTGAGAAGGTGCTCTGAAAAGCTCTGAGGTGCTCCTATCTTCCCTATTTTGCTGGTTAAACACCTTGTGCCTCCCACCCTGGTTTTAACTTTGCATGACTGCGCATCATAATCTGTCTGAAGGCTTTTCCCTCTCCCCTGTCAGCAGTGAATCCAAGATGTCACAGTTTGGAGGATCTTTCTTCTCAGCAATTAATTTATAGATGCCTTTTCATTTTTCTGGAAAGTGACTCAGCACTAGGGAAATAAATAGGGCAACTAGCCATTGTAAAATAATCTTCAAAGGTGCCTAAAATCATATTATGCAGCAGATTTTTGGGTTTTTTTAATCGTTCTTTGGAGATTTTGTGTCATTTGCTTCTTAGGCAAGCCACATTTACAAACTCAGTATGCTCAGGCAGGAAACTCACAAACATGAGTCTAGGATCTAGTCCAGAAGGTCCCTTCTTAAATAATTTGCTCATCTTGGAGACATTCAAGCAGCTTTATATTGTGGATAGTGAGGCTTGCAGAATGTATTGAGTCTTTGTGTAAGTGTATTTGTCTCCTGGACAAGGAAAGTAGGAAAAAATATACATATCACACTTCCCTGCAACTGAAGGGGAAGCAGCATCAGATAATAAAGATTACAGCTTAATGAGTTGGATCTTAACACACACTTTTATCTATGAATCCCTCAGCTTAGGGCTTGGGTATAAAACCAGTGACTCAAAATCATGCAGACAGACTGTATTTAGAAACATGGTTTATAATCCCATTGTGCAAAGTGATTAGGACATTACACAGATGACCAGATGCATTCATAAGTGAGCATCCCAGTCTGCACAATTCACTTCAGCACAGGGCAAACTGACAGGCCTTATTCTGACCTCATTCTGGCTTACATGGATTTTGTCTGCATGTCCTGATTCATATAACCAACAACAGTGTAAAGCTCTAGACTCAGAGCATTATAGAATGTCAGGGATTGGAAGGAAACTCCAGAAATCATCTAGTCCAATTCCCCAGCCAGAGCAGGAACACCTAGGTCAGATCACACAGGAATGCATTCAGGTGGGTTTTGAATATCCTCAGAGGAGATTCCACAACCTCTCTGGTCAGCCCATTCTAGTGTTCTGCCACTCTCACTGCGAAAATGTTTTTTCTCACTGCTTTCTTTCCCATGATTTTAAAAGACTGTGTAAAATTGCTTGCAGAGAAAAGCAGGAAATATTCTGCTTTGGGAATCGTTTAAACCCCTGCACCTCAGTTCTGCATCTCCAGGGAGATTGTGCATGGATCACAACTTTACCTCATTGTGTAATCTGCTGTAAAACAGGATGAGTACATAGTAGTCAAAGGGATTAATAACTAGTTTCCTCTTCCAGATTCACTTTATTTAAGAGAGCAGTAAGACCTGGAAGGCCTGCTGGCCAGAAGCTGAACTAGGACATCTGTTTTCTAACTGGTACATTTCAAAACTGAGACATTTCACCATCCCATAAAGGAGCCCTGCAGCAGCCTGAAATCTTTAAAATACATTATTAGGTGCCGAGGGACAAATGTTCATCCCCTGCTAGTGTAACCCTAGCAAAGCAGCAAACTTGAAAAAGGCAAAATGTTTTTCTCTCCACAAACTCAGTCTAAATACCAAATAAAAACCTACTTAGAGAAAAAGCTCTGAGGAAAATGGACTTTACCTCAACTTTAACAACTATTCCTGCCCACAACCATTAATCCTTTCTTTAAAGATTTTACCCTGCTGGCAGGACAAGCAAGTCAGCTGATAAAACTGATGTGCAAAATACTCTTGCAACCATTTACAACATATCGGTCCTAAGATGATTGTTGAGAAAATCAGCAGAAAAAAGCTCAAGTGCATGCACAGAGTAGATCTTTATAAACTGAAGTAAAAAATGCAAGTAGCATGGCATTGCATTTATTATTTATGCTTGATATTGTTTATTTATTTTAATATTGCTTTGTTATTTACAAAGCACAGCATTTATTTTATTACTTCATAGTCACCATCCCCAGAGGTATTTAAAAGACATGTAATAGTGCTGAGGAACACGGTTCAGTGGTTACTTGGTAGTGCTAAGTTAATGGTTGGGCTTGATCTTACAAAGGTCTCTACCAACCAAAATAATTCTACGATTTTATGAAGGAACATCTCTCTGCCATAGATAGCACTGGACTGCCTGCATTACAAACCTTTTAAAAGCCATGTTTGAGCCCTGCCTTAAGCATATATGGTACAATGCTGAGATAAACCTTAGTTTATCCTTAGTACAGTGTCTCAGAAACAATTAGTTAATTAAAAGACAAGAAACAGACTGCAGAAGCAGATACACAAATGCTCAGGAACAGCAGGATGGAAGGTACACCCTTACTGCTCTTTTACTCCCCACTGGGTCCTCCTCCCTTGCCATCCATGCCATGAGCATCTGTCCAGCTTCTCTCCACAGATGCTGCAGCCCCTTAGCCCCAGGGGCTCCACCTCACTTCACCCCCCTGCAACAAATACACACACCTGAAGGGCAGCACCAGCATCCTCACTCCAGAGGGACTCTACTGTGCTTAACTCCCACCTTTTACTCATATTTTGGTATAGGTCTGTAGGAAGGATGCTGCCAGTAAGCTAATTTGTACTTATCAGTAAACTAATTCGTACTTATCATGGATTTCACCACTGCTCTACCAACAGGGACTCATGGGCCAGCTTGCTTACAGATTTTAAACAGCAGGGAGGAAAAGAGTAGATGGGTAGTTGCAGACATGACCAGTCTCTCTTCTCTCACCTCCCAGGGGTGAGCAGGGTGTACCTGGCAGGGCTGCTCAGGTGTAGCCTGGGGTGCTCAGGCTATAAATGGGTGTCCTTCATTGGTCATGCTGCCCCAGGAGCTGCAGTTATTCATAGACAGTGCTTCCCTCACACTGACACTCACCCTTTATGTATTTATAAATGTTAATGAGGTCACCCCTCAGTCTGCTCTTCTCCAAGCTAGAGATCCAGCTCCCTCAGCCCTTCCTCAGAAGCTAGATGCTCCAATCCCTTCATCATGTCTGTGGCTCTGCACTGGACTCTCTCAAGCAGTTCCCTGTCCTTCTTGAACTGTGGGCCCCAGAACTGGGCACAGTATTTCAGATGTGCTCTCACCAGGGCAGGGTAGCCAGGGAGGAGAACCTCTCTCGACCTACTGACTGCACCCCTTCTAATACACCTCAGGATGCCATTGGCCTTCTTGGCCACAAGGGCACATTGCTGGCTCATGGTCATCCTGCTGTTCACCAGGACCTCCACATCCCTTTCCCCTACACTGCTCTGTAACAGCTCAGTCCCCAGCTTACACTGATACATGGGTTTGTTCTTGCCCAGATGCAAGACCCTACACTTGCCCTTGTTATATTTCATTAAATTTCTCTCTGCCCAACTCTCTGGTCTAGGTCTCACTGGACAGCAGCACAGCCTTACAGCGTGTTGGCCACTCCTCCCAGTTCTGTGTCATCAGCATGCGTGCTGACAGTGCATTCAAAGTAGGGTTTTCTCTAAGCTTTTCCCCTCTGTAACTCTTGCCCAATTTATACCTCTGGGCTATCTCATCTACAAGAACACTGATACAATGCAAAATAACATCAAATAAGTTACAAGACTACCCAAAGGCACTGGATCCACCAAGGCTTATGCTTTGTCAGATCTTTATGCCTCTGGCTAATTAATCACTTGAATTCAGTGTCAGCACTCAGTGTAACACCAGGCTTAAGCATTAAGTCTTTATTGGAGCAGGACCTTGGATGGCCAGGCAAGTTATATAAATGTACTAAAAAAACTTTGAGCCTGCTAAGAAAGAAATTAAATGCTCCTGATTGACTGAACATGTACCGATTGCTTTACAATAGAATGATGACTATATAATAGTGGTGGAAAAGAGGAAGGCAGTGACCTTAAGTGTCTGGGAGAATCTGCAGAGAAGTCTATGACTTGCAGCTTCTGTAGAAAGCAGCATTGCAAGCATAGGGTGAAATAAACTAAACTCTGGTAACAGCAAAACAGACAAAAAAGACAAAAAAACTGTGCTGGATATACAAAAGGAATAAGCTGGACACTAATCAAAACTTCAGCTTGTCCAAATACAGAAAAGCATTAACACTATCTGGTATAACTTTAAGAGGCAAATTTTTTGAAGGGGTTCAGGGGCCACATAAAAAACCAGTAAATATCTTTTAGGTGAGAGTAGAGGTATATTCACATTGTTTGTAGCTTGACAAGTAAGTGAAAAGTTAATAAAGTGGCGAATTTAATTTGCAAATTCAAGCTGCTGTGCACCATCATGATAACTAGGTAATATTATCTAAATTGCTTGAACTGCCTGAGTAATTCCAAAGCAAGCTTGTGTTACCGTGAATTACATGGAATCATCTTTCTTCCTTAAGGCCTTAGATAAATACTAGGCATTCATTTCAGTTCCCTAGGTGATGCTCAGGGAACTCATTCCCTGACATCTCATTCCCTCTTCATGAGCAGGACTCCTGGCCCAAATTGCATACATACTGGCTGTGAGATCTCGCTTACATAACTGCAGACAAAAAAACCCTTCCTCATCAAAGCTGTCACAGACTAAAATAAAGTTGTGTGGCATCAGCATGAAGCAATAAGCACTAACGAGTGAAAGAAGACAGCTGAGAGGAAGAACAGTATTTATAAAGGGGAGAAAATAAAAGTCATCTAATTGATTCTCATGGAAAACCAGACTGAATCTGTGAAGAAAAGAACAACTTTGCAGTTACAAACTGCAGGGCACTGACTTAGAGGAGAACAGAAATCACCCAAGGTACCCATCCTGATGGCATTAGGTCAAGATGCTTGCAGCCCATTTCCCAATGCAACACAGCTGCTTGTTTCACAGCCAATGAAAAGAGCCAAGTAGATACATAAGTTTCTGATTTATTAATTCATAGATAATTTAACAGTTCTAAAGATCTTTCTCTCCTCAAATGTGCAGCCTTCCTTCATGCTGGTGGATTTCTCTGCACAGAGCAGGTAGGGAAGCAGTGTTTCTGGATATGATCTTAAGGATTACAATAGTCTCATTATTGTAACTATTCAAACATGATCTCCGATACACTTCAATTTGATGTCATTTAACAGTAACTGTTCAAACAGTATATGCTAGTATAATAACATAATCCATGACAACAACAAGAAGACAAATTCCCACCAGGAATTGTGAGAAGTGAGCACTCTAGATGAAGCACTGAAGATACAGCCAGCTCAGAGCTTCACCTAAGGAAATGTACATAAAAATAAAATAGAGCTATATTCATGTATTATGCTTAGCTAAGCTTTCCTTTGTAACAGGACAAAAATGTCATCATCATGTCCAACTTTTGTACTCTGATTTCACATGGCAAACATGGGTAATTTTCACTGGAATATGTGTTATGTGCCTTCTCACCCATAATGAGAAAAGTCTTTGAAAGGCAACAGTCACTGAAAAGCAACAGGATGTTTGTGACTCTACTGAGCACCACTCCATGAGTCATTGGTCAGGTCTTCTGCAGCCAGAAGATCAATTGCTAGAGACTGAGCATGTAGTGTGGATTTACTGAAAGAATAAGGATGATGAATAAATATTACTTAACAACTGTCTCATTCCTTGGCACTCCTACATTCAACTGTAGAGGAGGTCAAAGAAATGTGCTAGGCCAATTGGACTGATGAGTGGGAGTGAGAAGGAAGATGGAAACTGTAACTTGATGAAGGGAGAAATACAATAGAATATCTTTTTCCCTTTATAAACTTCACAGAGCAAAAAAACAACAGCAAAACCCCACCCCAGATAAACTATTTTTTAGGTCAGCCTCCAAGGTTTTTCTCAGGAAAAAGAAAAATCAATGTTTTAGTTGTTTTACTCTCTCCTTAACCTTTCTTTTCAATGTAGATCAATTAAAATGAAACCAGTGCTCTCTTGAAATGAGAATAAGAAACTTTTTATTTGGAAAACATAAAGCTAAATAGACTGATATTTTTCATTAAAAATCCTGAATGAATGTCTCTGATGTTTGTATTTCCCCTCTTTTTTTTTAACTAAAAGTTTTAATACAGTTCAGAATTTGTATTGATACATTGATATGTACTCCTCTCTTCACTGGGGTGAAAGGGGTCTTACATACCAGAGCCCAAGGGCTCAAGGACCTCATAGATGAAGCCAACCCTTGCACATAGGGATTGCCCATGAGCAGACATCTGAGTGCAACAATGGGCCACCGTGACCCTTAGGTTTAGTGTAGAAAAAGGCAATGAGATGAAACACAACATGACTGTTTTTAACTACCTCCTTCTCTTTGCAAAACTATGAGCAAATGGAAGGAATATGGCTCTGGCAGGGGGATTGGACTAGATAAACTCTTGAAGTCTCTTCCAATTCCTGATGTTCTGTGATTCTGTGATTCATTCTGACTCCAGAGCTGCTAAATCAACTTTTCTTGGCTAATGAGATGTTGTTATGGCCAGAATTAACAGCAGATCAGGCAAATCAGTTTGTTTTTTTCACTTTCCCACTCCTACTCATGCTTAACTCTTCAGTTCACCTTCCAGAACACCCACAAGTAATTAATTTGTCCTAGTATCAGAATAATATTGCCCCTTTTCGTCATGTCCTGGGGAGCACATAGCAGCTTTTGCCAACCACATCAGCTTCTCTGGATCACAGATTACATAGGCCTTTTTAGACAACAGGATTGCCACCTATGTCCCATCTTAACATAGCAAAAAACCCTGTGAGAAGGTGTAGAAGGTTTCCCAGAAAAGACTCCTACTACCAGTGCTATTTAACATCTTTGTAGGAGATGTGGACGGTGGGATTGAGTTCACCCTCAGCAAGTTTGCAGATGACACCAAGCTGTGTGGTG
>VZTY01014769.1:741214-764540 GCA_013400935.1 Turnix velox
GGTGGTGAAACACTGGCACAGGTTGCCCAGAGAGGTTGTGGATGCCCCCTCTCTGGAGGTGTTCAAGACCAGGCTGGTCATGGTACTGAGCAGCCTGATGTAGTGGGAGGTGTCCCTGCCTATGGCAGGGAGGTTGGAAGTCAATGTCCTTTAAGGTCCTTTCCAACCCAAACTATTCTATGATTCTATGATTCTACTTCTGTGGGGACCCTGAGGGACTGCCTTTGCCTGAGCTTTGTTAACACTCAGAGATGATGAACTCCTGAAGGTCCACTCCCACTCTTCTCACTACCTGCAAGCAGTGCCTCAGATCCCTTCTCTTTCTATTGACGTCAATAACAAAAACTCCATTTTGCAGCAGTAAGGGGTGGAAACTCTGGATCTCATGGATCATGCACACTTGTGAGCCTGTGCAACTCCACTTCTTCACTTCAAAAAAAGAAGATTCAACTCATGGACTTGCACACTTACTGAGGACAGGAGCAGCCTTTAATTCTGACATTCATTTAACACTGACAAATTAGTGGAATTCTTGTAATTTATGTTAAGTTTCATCAGAATATAGTCCAAAATTCAATTAGGAACTTTTTGGGGCACCATGCAGATCTTTGAACACTGTGATCAATATATTAAAGACCAGAGAGACTTTGAAGTCATGCTGCTGTAATTAATCTATTTAATTTTGCATTTTGCTTGTCTCAGAAAAATATTCTTTCAATTTCAGCCTGTTCCCAGTATTGATAAATGATCCTGCTCCAGCATGGATTGACTGGATAAGTTTCTCTACTGTCATGGCATCAAAACTTCATTTCTGATATGCTCTAATAAATGAGGGAACCTTTCAGCAGCAATCTGCAAACAGAATTGGATCATATTCACCTCTTTCGCAAATGCATCCTGATTATCCCAGGCATATAGGCATAAGCAGTCTTTAGACTCCTCTGCTTTTCTTAAAGCATTTACTGATGTTATCCCAGCAAAGTCTTGCCCTACTGTAGCATGTCAAACTGGGAATCTATCACAGCACAATCATTAATTATATGCTAGAAGGAGTAGTAGATGTGCCCAGTGGCTTTGGGAAAGTAGATGTTATGCTCAAGTATGTGACATAGTTAAAAAGGAAGTAGAAACAAAAGAATCTATGCAATTAATGAAGGGCAAGAAACTTTAATTAGATGTAAGTATGTAATATTAAGCAACTATTTTGCTCAGGTGAGACAATGAGCTGAACTCATATTACTGCAGAAGCTGAACAGTCTGTCACAGTCTACACTTCATAATACCATAATTCAGAGTTTATATCATCAAGATCAGAGTGGCTGCAGTCAGATTGAAATTACCTCCAGAGTGAAGTACTAATAAATGGTTTAGACTTGCAGCCATCAGTGGTGAGGGTTATTATCCCTTGACTCTGAAGAGAGAACAATTACCAGACGCCCTCGGCATTTATGAAATTCAGGATGGCGTTACTCTACCATTACAGGCTTCAGATAGCATTAAATACATCTACATGGCACTACAGTAAGGAGATCCCCAAAGTCTGTCTTCTGCTGTCTTTGCAGCCCTCAAATTCTTCCTGTACAACCTGCAAAAGAAGCAGACAAGTACAAGAGAAAGAAGGGAAAACACACCACTCCTGCATCAATGCTCTCACAGAGTTTATATCCCCTCTCCTCTTCCCCCTCCTCCTCAGGTGCTGGATGCACCACCAACGATCAGGTTAGGAGTGTGAGGACATGGAACTCTGTCCTGTCCACAGATTTATGGCTTGCCACTGGCTTCTGTGTATAAGGCCTAAGGGAGGCTTCTCCAGGGCATCAATTATCCAAAACAGTATGCTGAAGACTGTGGAGTAAGTGAAACTGGCACATCAGCATTTCTGTTTCACCATTACCAGGGATGGTGGGTGGTTTGCCCTGACTGAAACCCTTTCAGGGGTATATTTTACTTAGCATGTGCCCAAGCATGCAAATGAAATGGTAATCCTCATCCAACTCCCTTGTCATTTCCCCCAGCTTTCCATGATTTTCCACGATCTGTGTGTACTTGAGAACTGTACAATTGGATATTGAGCAAAGGGTGTAAAAATGTCTGCTGGATAATGCTTTGGTCAATAAGTACATCTCCACTTAGTAAGACTAGGTGCTTAGAGAGAAAAACAGTGTGTGATTATGCCATAATTCGAAGGTCTGTAGTCCAGCCTCTCAAATGCAAAGTAGAAAGCTTTGATTGTACAGGCAAACTTACCTTTGACACTACATGTGACTTGAGTCCTTTACCTTGCAGCTCTACCACTCATTCAATGGATGTTTTAATAGAATATTATCAAATGCGAATGAGTATTGGCACCTAGGACAAATATGTCAACATATATTAATAAAAGTAAGCAAATAAAGAAAGATGTTAGCAAGAGCAACACTCTTCTGCATATTATCCTTCTCCTGTTCAGATTTTAGGGGGTCATTACCCAGGTTTTGTTTGCAGCCATGTACTTACAATATTTGCTAGTCATTGACAGCAGGACTCTCTTTCACAATAAAAAATTAATCTGATGGACCTGTAAGATGGATGGAGACAGCAAAGCTAAAACCAGAAGTCAACTTGAACTGATGCAAAATTCCCAACACACAAGCCATGGCTCTAATGGAATTTTAACAATCTCTCAATGTATTTTTAAAACATATACAGAAGTTGATTCTATGACAATAATTTACTTTCAGAGCTATCTGACCCTAACCAACTGGCCAGGAGAACTGCAATGTACTGATAACAAATTATCTCTAAGCAGCATTTTGCATCTAAATGATGCCAACATGTTTTATAGGTTAAACACTTGGCTGCTGTGACTCCATTGCAGTCTGGGTGATTTCAGAGGACCTACTCTTGTACATATGAATGAATGATGAAATAATACGTTTTTTCATTCACACTGACATTCATCTGTGGATGACCAGCTGTCTACTAGCTAACAACAGTATTTTCTGTGACAATACTTGTCTGATTGAAACCCGGAGGGAAATGAGATAGATCCAAATAATGAACAGAGAGGTCTGAGCCTGTCTAGAGCTACCTGGGACCAATTATTGATTTGCATACTGGAACACAGAAGACAATATTGATTTTTTTCCACTATAAATCTGTCCATTTGTTTACAGACTTGTTTTGTCCCATTTGACCCCTAATCTTTATCTATCCCATCATGAAACACTTTATGGTGGCAGTGAGATTCCCAACATGTAGTTGCCTTGTATATCACAGTCCTGATATTCCTCCCACATGTGGCAGAAATCTCACAGGAAGTCAAGTAAAAAAAATACACCCACAAATAAAAGTGATTCAGAGGCTTGTGCTTCATCTTCTGGCATTTTATCTAGGATGGGGATGCTAGCTTGAGTCAATTATTAATTACTCACATCTGTTTCTGTGATAGGCAGGCCTGCCAGAGCTCTCCAATGTTTGGATCCAAAGGAAACTTATCCATGTTCATGGGTGCTTTTGTGATTTTGTTGGGTTTATACCATATCTTCTTTTTTTGACAGTATGCATTTAAAACTAGAAGACTCCACCTGCTGTACGGAAAACTGAACTGCAGCTAGTATCAATAGATTTCTCTTGTTCACGCTGAGGGAGGGGATCGCGAGTCAAAAAGTTCCATCACAGACCTGCAATGATGCAGAAAGGCTGTTTGTTTCTCTCCGACTCCGTTTCGCTAAAATGTAGTAGCTACAAAATAAAAGAGGTTGCTCCAACGATGAACTCTATGACGGTGAGTTATTTCCTCTCAAGTAATTCACTGGGACCCATCTCAGCCCAGGGGTGCACGGCCAGGCAGGTCTGTGGAGTGACTCACACTGACTTCAGGAAGTTCTGGATCAGGACTGAAGGCTCTGCACAACTTTCTCGATAACTCTAGTTTTCCACAGGGTCGGAAGACCTCATAGTCCCAGTGTTCCTGCAGATCTATCAGCGGGCTCACAGCAGGACACTTGAGAGCCTTGAGCAGGGGCAGGGCCATCCCCTGAAGGAAGGCATGGGGCTCCTGAGCAGTAACTAGAGGACACAAGCTGACCACTATAGGAAAACTTACGGCAATTTAAGGGATGCTATTTGTTCTAATGCCTCAGAAGCTATTACTTTTTATTGTTCACTGTTCCTGAATTCATTGTCAGGAAAAACTGAGCATTTGAGGATTCCGAGTTTTCAAAGATTTGTTAAGCAACCTGGGAAAAAAGCCAACGGCACTGAGTAATAAAAACATTTAAAGTTGATTCCAGAAAAAAAATACTGCCCTGCTACAAGAATACCATCTGAAAGCTGTTTTTAGTCATAGAATCCATCCTCATCAATTAGACTGTATTTGATAATTTGGAGAATAAAATTGTTTTGTTAGCCCTTAAGATTAATATCTTGTACAGAGATGAATGAGCTCTATTCTCATGTCTGCTCTCATGCCAAGCTGTCAGATAAAACACTAAAGTAGAAATAAACACATCCCAGATTTACTTTTTTTTATAGCTTTAAGAAAAGTATCCTGAGTGCCTCAAATAAATCCCCATTATGTTACTTTTCATAAAATAAGATTAGTGAGAAAATACTTTATCACATGAAAAATTCCTCTTCCACCACAGATTACTTGACAGGCCCTGATAGAGTCACGGGAGATGTTAGTCTTATCTGATAAAAAAGTCTCTCTTCCTGAATTGGGCTATGTCAGCTTAATTCATTAGTATTTGCTTTCTTTTTCTGTTGAAAAATGCTGGTGGGTGAAGGAAGCAAACTATCTTTGGTAGGACATTATTAATCTAGACTTTGAGAAGCTGTACCTTGCTACTTCCCACAGGCTGGTAATCACTGAAACCTCCTCTCCCACTGAAACAAATTCCTTGAAGGAGATGGAGACATTGTAACTCCATGCCACAGTTTACAATCTGGAAAATAAGAGTCAAATATTTTGTCACTTTAAAAGAGGGATGAAAGGTAAAATACAGACAACAATTAACAGATTAGGTCTCCAAATGGCATTTCTTTAGCCAGATGAAAGTGTATCTTGTAGCAAGTAGAACATATACCACATTTATCTTGTACTGAGAAATATTTTATCACACATGTAGTGAGAAACAAGGAGACAGAAACCCACACTAGGAAGATAAGCTTCTCTAGGATAAAAGGAGGTTAAGGCCTTTGTGATCCACAAGTGTTTCGATTTGGTGTTTGTTCAATAATTAGGGCAATAGCTGTTCTCACTTTCACAGAACCATGAATAATACTAACAATAAACAGTTTCACAAACAATTTGGACAACATGCCTTGTGCAGATTCAGAGATCAGATTTTTTTGGATATGCACATGATATATTAAAACAACCACTGAATCATTTTGGTTTGAATTGATCTTTAAGGTCTCCAAGTCTAACTGTTGACGTAACACAGCCAGATTATCACTAAACCATGCTCTTCAGCATTCCATCAGTAGGTCTTTCAAATACCTTGAGGGATGGGGACTTAACTACCTCTGGTTGAATGGGCAGCCTCTTCCAACGCTTGACAACCCTTTCAGTGAAGAGGTTTCTTCTGGTATTCAGTCAAAACCTTCCCTGGCACAGTTTGGGCATATTTCCTCCTTACTATAGTCTGTTCCTTGGGAGAAGAGTCCACCCCCACCATGTCCTCCATATCCTTCCTACAGAGCATCTAAATGTCCTCTAGTGCCCTTTAAAAGCCAAGCTGCACAGACATATTTATCCATTGCCAAACAAGAATGATTCACAAATCAATGCGTGAAAAATTACCAAACACAAGTCACACGACCACTTTTGACTACTCTGTTGAGAAACTGGATAAAGAGTTTTCTTTGACTGAGCAAACTAACACATACTTTCAGTTACAGCCAACTTTAGTGGTAGGTGATAGATGTTAGCACCTTCTCCCTTCAGTTTCTGCATTACTGATAAACAATATCTCACACTATGTAGTTCTCACTACCAACATCTCCCCATCAAGAGCAAGACTGCAGAAGATTCTTCCAAGAGTTATTCTTTGTGCCATCTCCATAGCTTTGTCAATAGCTTTTCATTGAAACAGCCTGAGAGATCAAAAAACTCAGGACTCATCAATGCCCATATACCTTGAACAGTAAGTGTAGCATTGCTTGCAGCAGATACACTATTAAGCATCCAGCCTGGGTGACACACATATGAAATCTCCAGATGAACAGCATAGCTCTCTGATAAGCTTCATGATGAGAACTGTCAAATTAACACCCTATTAATGATTTAGCCTGGCACCCGCACATCAAACTTGAACTGCATGGTTTGTCAGGAAAACTAGATCAAGGCTAATTTCTCATATTTCTTGTTCAGGGAAAGCTTCCAAGCGTTTCCAGAGGATGAGCTGAAATTTTCCTTCTTTTTATCCACATGAGGAGACACTGCAAGAGCTGAGACTCTTCAGCTTCAAGAGAAGTCTCTGGGGAATCTTATCAGTCAGTATAAATACTTGATAGGAGCAAATAAAGATGAGGGAGCCAGACTATTTTTGGTAGTGACTAGTGACAGGACAAGAGATAATACACATAATGTTTCAACTGCACACACAAAATCAATTTTTAACGTAAGAGTGGTCAAGCACTTGTCAAGGTTGCACAAATAACTTGTCAAGTCTCCATGATTGGAGGTATTAAAAATCAAATTGGACTTGGTTTTGTGCAATCTACTCTAAGTGACCCTGCTTGAACTAGAGAGTTGAGCCAGATAATCTCAACCATTCTGTGATTCTGTTTCATTCTTACAGTGACTTAACTCAACCCTGACACAGGTGAGAAAAGTTACTGGGACAATGGATGACCCCAATCTATGTATTCAGAGCATTGCATGGCAGCCACAGTCAGTCATCTACCAAACCTCTGAAACGTAAAAGAAAACATAGTGATATTGTAGACATGACATACAAATGGTAGATTATGCAAATTTTCATTTATTGAAAATGCTGATGGAAACATTTTCATTCTATTCCAGGGTTATGTAGTTGGTGTTGGAAATCTTCCTCTTTCCTAATCTCACAATTAGCATATCTTGAGGGAGAACAGGAGGGGAAAGAAAAAAACCTTGCGGGTTGGGATAAAGACAGTTTAATACAACAGTAACAAAAAATGGAAAATAATAATGATCATAATAACAATGGTAAAAGAACACACAATATAAGTGATACAACTCAAGTCACTCTTACCACCTGCTGAACTAATTACTCCACTTGACCCAAGTAGTGAACATGGATTCCTGAGCCCCATTTACATACCAAGCATGACATCTATGATAAGGAATAAGCCATTGGCCATCGCACTATTCTGTATATGCTCCTTCTCCTTGAATAGTATAAAAAAAAGTCCTTGAATAGTATAAACATTACCTAGTAACAACTAAACCAATACACATTATTTTCAGTCCTTTCAAACTAAAACTGAAACACAGCAACCACTAGAAAATTAATTGTATCCCAGCTGAAACCAGGTCACCTGTCTAAGAATCACAGAAGTCAGGGATTGGAGAGGAGCTCAAAAGATCATCTAGTCCAATCCCCCTCCCACAGCAGGAACACCAGGTGGGTTTTGAATATCTCCAAAAGAGATCCACAACCTCTCTGGGTCTGTCACCCTCACTGTGAAACAGGTTTTTCTTGTATTTTTATGGAACATCCTGTGTTCCAGCTTGCACCCACTGCCCCTTGTCCTATCATTGGATGTCACTGACAAGAGCCTGGCTCCACTCTCCTGACACTCACCCTTTACATTAATGAGGTCACCCCTCAGCCTCCTCCTCTCCAAGCTGAAGAGACCCAGCTCCCTCAGCCTTTCCTCAGAAAGGAGATGATCCAATCACTTCATCATCTTTGTGGCTCTGTGCTGGAGTCTCAAGCAGTTCCCTGTTCCTCTTCAACTGAAGGCCCCAGAACTGGACACAGGGCAGACACCTCAGCTGGTAATAGTGTTCTTTAATAGTTTCATTATCACAGGTCATAGTAACTATTTGCCTGACTGGAAAAATAAGTCAAGATGCAATTGATTCGTAAAGTGATCTCAAAGACCCAGACACATCAAATAGGGGTGGGCACCAAGATGTAATTTGGTTATTGTGACTTTAATCTTCAAGATATAATTCAACAAATCAATATATATCTTCATTATTTAGTTCACATTAAAATGTGAAACTACATCAAATAAGTGTAGTTCAGTTGAAAAAGACATTCTATCAAGCCCGATTCTAGAATAAGGTGAAGTCAGAATCTTCCCAATGTCCACTCCATCACACTTCATATCCACAGATATCCCTTTTTCTCCTGTTAAAAAAAAATAGCATGGGTCACATTCTCCAATGAATTACAACCATCAACTCTCTAAGCCAAAAGTGCAGCTCTGGAATAAAATATAGATATTTTATGAGGAAAATTAAATAGAAACAAGTTGTTAACAACCAAAAAAATAAAATTCCTGCAAACAGTGTTTCTAAACTACTGATTCACTTGGGAGGTGAAATGTGGCTGGGAGCTAAACAGTGTTTATAATAGATCTCAGAAACATGTCTCTTACAAAGCAGTACACTTAGCTCTTATCTTACACTGAATAATTAGCCTCAGTAGTGATTAAATGCTTCCTTAAATGAATAAGCATTTGATAGGAAACTATCAAATTTCAGTGCAAATCTGATAATGGGAAAATTGCTCATGGAATAAAATGGCTCAACACTTAATGCACCCCTTAAAAATGAGGATTTCTTGATATTATCTCATTTAATAAAGATGTTTCAAACAATAAATTCTCCAGACATTAAGCTGCTAGGATTACTTGTGGTTTTCATCTGATTAAAATGTACTGAAATTGGCATATACAGGTATTTAAATTTAACTAAAGTTAGAATAATATTCCAGTTTATGTTTATTTTGTATTTCAGCCTGGTTTTGTACTCCAAATTTGTATTTCAGTTTACGCTACAGTATAAATGACATGTCTAGGAAAAAATGAAAACTAATAATTTTTTATTTTGATTTTGCATGAGGCATCTGTCTTTTTAATTTTTTCCCCATTAGAGAATCTCTTTCTTCTCCCATCTTAGTAGTAAGTAGTAATGATGGGCTATTTTCTATACAGGCAACAAGCAGAGATTTCACAGCAGCTACCATTGCTTTTCATAGGTTAAAACTTTGGGCTAAGCACTTCTGCAGCTCTGGTCATTTTCTTTAGTTATCTAATTAGCAAAAGAGCTTTTTGGAAAGATATGCACTTCTCAGACTGAGTGAAAAAGGAATTATTGATGAAATGTTAGGAATATTGATGGGATGCACAAAGGCAATTGGAAAGGAAATACCTTCTCATTACTTATCTGGCTCAGGATTTGAGAATGTACATTGTCCCAGATACGCCATTGATCTGAGAAGTTTGTTCCTACAGAATACCATGTACTGTGGGAGATGCTTTTGGAACAGGAAAGAAATAATTTATCCACTAACAATTACAAATTTCCAGACAATAAGCAATCCCTTTCCTGTCATCCCCCTGCCTTCTTCAGTGTCCATCTGCCTCCACATAAAAATTCCCACAGTCAAGAAGGATTAATAGGTCAAAATTTCCCAAGCCTTTCAAAAAACCACAGGTAAAAAAATCCCAAGTATATTTCAGACTTCATCTGAAAGGGAAGTAGCAAGGCTAACATGACCTCCTTTTCCTTCTCACCTACAGAAGACAGCCCACTGCACTGAAAGATATGTTGAGTCTTGCCCCAAACTGCCAGGCTCAGGGCTCAGCAGCTGCCTAGGACATGCTGCAGGGGAGGACATCAGACAGGAAGGAAAACAGAGAAAATTTCCCTAGGAACATTGCCTTGTTTCTGCTGAACTGATCCACACGTTGACATGATTCTGCAGGATGTTTTGATTTTTTACATACTGGCTTTTCCTGACAGAGAAAAACAAACAAACAAACGAAATTAAACAAGAAACAAGAAACCTGTCCTCTGAAAATTTCCATGTGACTGCATTTCAGCTGTTACACAACAGCATGTTTCTTGTCAAGTTCAAAGAGTTAAGGGGAAGAGATCTAAACAGCCTGGTAATCAATAGTTTATGTTTGGCCAAAGTTAAAATGCGTTATGTAGATCACTTGACAGTTTTACTCAAAGCATTCAGTAAATTGCTATAAATATCCTGACATAAGGCAATATTGTTTCAGTTCAGGAACCCAAAGTAAGTCCTCTGTCCTTAAGACAGCCCAACCTTTATCCACATCTGCCACAACACCAGCCCGTCTATATGCTTTTTTTTGTGTAGGAGGACAAGGCCACTCCTGGAAGCACAGGTTACCTAAACATGCCATTAACCTGGAGCTGAGCTGATGAAAAAGGAGTTTATCTAGGATCCTTCATGTTCACCTATTAATTAAAAAAACTAGTGTTCCTTTAGGCTTCTGCCTGAAGGTACATGTATTTTCGGTTTGAACACAGCACTGTTTCCTTGAGTTCATTTGGGTTCATTCAAGCGATGTCATATTTTTTGGGTTTTTTCACTGTTTTATGGTTTGCTTTTTTTAACATAACCAGCATAACGACTTATTTTTTTCCCCAATTAATATAAAGAAAGGCTCAAAGTTTAATACAGGCCTGCTCCATCAAGACTACTTTGAGGAAATAAGCTGATATTTGATTTCCTGCTGGGATTAGTTTTAGTCAAATACATTTTTAATGCACTTCTGGTATCTAATGAATTATGTAGCATGCCCCTTTTTCTTCTGTCAGATGAGGTTTGGAAGAAATCAGGTCAAGTCCAATGGCAAGAAATGACATAGTATTCTGAAACAACCCCTTGTCCAAGGGAAAGAACCATTCTGATAGAAACTAATTTCTGATAAAACAAAGGAAAATGCTACAAACAAGCTAAGCCTCCCTATTTTTGTGGTCACTATCAATCAAAAATGTTCTGCCAATAAACCAGAGGCCAAGTACAATTTTTATAAGTCTTAAAGGGAGCCAGCGAAAGTTGGCAGGTTTGAAACAATCTAAAGGATGTTATTCATTCTTCAGTGCTTAGTAGACCTGGAAAACTCCTAGATAGGGCCTCCTAAGGAGATGAGAGCTTATGTAGGGCTAAATGAAGCCTGGACACAAACCCTGAAGAGAAATCCATTGCCAGTTACTTAGTAAAAGCATTCACAAACCACACAGGAAATTCCCCAAGCCCAAAATGTTCAGTGAAAGAGTAGTAGAAAAAAACGTCACACAAACTTGTTGTGTTCCTCACTTCATCACTGTGGGATGCAAAAAGTAACTTAGATGGCTTCCTCATAAGTTTTCAGGTTATTCCTGTGTCCATGTCACTGTTAAGTGGTAAAATTCTAGATCAAAAAAATACTGCTTCAAATTATTTTGGTTGTTTGGTTGTATGTCCAAACCCCAAAACTATTTTTTTCAAGAAAAGCTTGACCAATATTTCTGTGGACTGTATTCGGTGAGAGATGTGGAGTTGACTTCTACTACCTTCATCTCCTTAGGTTTGCTTCTGTGGTGCTGACACACTGACTGACTCCAGGATTAGTGACAGATGCTTTGGACACAGCTGAGATTGAATATATCTTTTCAGAAAAGTCATTCTACTTATGCCAGATTTTCCAAGGTTTATCAGTTCTTTTTTTATTATTTCTTTATGTAGTACTATAACATTTTAGATACTGCTCTTAAAAATTGAGCAAGTACATCATGTCTAATTAAACTTTGACCACTACCACGTTTGTTCCATTTAAAAAAACTGTCCATTTGTAATTTTCCTGACAAGAATCAAATTAACAGTTTTGAATCGCCTTGAGCTAATATGATTCTCAAAGTCCTGTATACCCACGTGCTCTGTTTTGATTGGGATAACTGACCTTTGTAGATTAGAGTTTGAAGACTATTTGTCATGAGGGTTTTACACTTAATTAAGCATGAGATACATGGCTTTTTCACTAAACCAATTTGGGATGAAATATTTCCCAGGAGATTCTGAAGAAGAAAATCGTTCTTTTGCCCTCTGCTTCCAATATATTGATTTTTTCCATTCCTAAGATAACCAAATATGTCTCACACACCTTGAAAGAATTAAAAAAGACAAGGTCTTTCAAACATGGGACTTTGTTTTCTCCCCACCAACACCACTGCTTTTCAATTTTATTTTTATTTTTCCTGAACATTGTTTATTAAACACTAGGTAATGTGAAAGGATTTAGTTAATCAAAGCCTATCTCAACACCATGCCTGAAATTTACTAGTTAATATGTTATCTCCTGCAGTTACTTTTCTCTTTTTTCCAGTTGTCATGATCATCCATTTAAATCCCTTCTACATGTCGCAAAACTGGAAAATTAACTTGGTTTATCAACCTCTCAGTAAAGTGGCCTCATCAGCATTTTAGACAATCTGAAAACACGTTTCTATTAACTTCTTCTGGAACTTTTCACTCAACACACTCATATGTGAATTGTCCCCAGAGAAAAAAAATGGGGAAAGGGTGACTTCTGCTGGGTGAAAGTGGGAAAGCCATGTTCCAGTTCCTGCTCTCACAAGTATACATTTACATATGTAAACTGATAGCTATTTTACAGTTATTTTACACTTTGCACAAGGAAACTGGGCAGGGAACTTCATGTGTGACAGATGAGATGGGGTTTCCTCACCAGCACTACGAGCAAAAGCCACGGATGTCTTTATCAGATCTGACCTTAAGTCTCCCAGAAGAGGCAACGAGGCCTGCAAAGCATCTGGACGACAGATGTGAAATGCAATCCACCCTTGTCTACTGCATTTGTACTGTTATAAACTGAGCAAAGCTCCAGGGCACAAATCATCTCTGCAAATGACTACATAAAGTGAAGGGTAACAAGGACTCAGGCAATCCATCTCCAGATGGGTAGGGAGGCTTACAGGATCAGACAAACAGAGGAAGTAGAAGTGGATCTGAATATTAAGATATAAGAAGGAAAACCTTGTTACCATAATAAGCAGTAAACTGAGATTACTACTGCCTGTTTTAGTACCTTAAGAAAAACCTTGCAAAAGTGGTAGTTAGTCACACTGTACTTCTATACATTTCTTGGCTTCTTGCTTCCCCTGCTGGCATATGTGCAAAGCTCTTGTGACATGAGTTGACTTTTGAGATGCTCAGAAATTCAGGGAGTGACATGGGTGGGAGGAAGAGCTGCTGCCTGTCACATGGGGGTGACCGGGAGTGCGAAGTGATTCAGCAATGCCACACGTCAGCAATTCAGCAAGTCAAATTGAACACAGAGTAAAACTCAGGACTCAAAATGGGAGAGCACGTCTGACCTCACTGGGCTGGAAATCCAGGCCTTTTGTTTCTTTTAGGTATGCACACAAGCCATAGTCACAAAACAATACCCCAGCTCTCTAGTTGCCGTCTAAGCATGCATAAAGAGCTCTGCTTCAAAGAGATAACAATGGAAATAGCAGATAAATGATGGATAACAGAAAATGCACTGATGAACTCCATCTGACTCAAATTTTCCACACAGCACTTTTTCACTGAGTTGGAATATTTTTATTTTTGATTTATCAGATTGGCTTGGCTAACTGAAACAGAAGTTCAAAATAAGTTAAAATGCTTCAGTTTGACATTTTGAATGTACTTCCCTTTTTTTCTGAAATATTTCCTTTTTTTTTTTTGCTTTGAATTGGGTAGACATCAAGATAATTTCAGGAAACACAAACTCATATTATCCCAGCCTTTTTTCAGACAGACAGACAGCAACTGAATTTTGCTTTGGTGAAATCCTCTCTAAAGTTTTGGTTTCAGTTAGCATCACTTTTAAGTTAAACTACAGACCTGAAAATTCAATTGCTTACAGAGCTGCAAACTAAGATGACCATACTTTGGTACTCCACAAATCAGCAGTAGAAGCCCATCAGTGTTGCTTGCTTTGTTAGCATTAAAGAAGAAATGAGCTTTCTGAAGAGCTTAGAAGGAGAGCAATGCAGTGACTTCAGGGGTTTTGACATAGGAAAGCATTAGAGAACTAACATGACTTTTGATGACAAGGATCAAAGCATTGGGAAATCAGAAAAAAAGCTGATTATTTTCACTCTGGATAAAGAAAATTAATCAAGCTGAATTGCCACAGCCTTGCCAAGGCTTCCAGAGGACAGGCAATCTGCAGTGTGCTTTCTTTTGGTTCCAGGTGTCTTGTGCATGAATGAAATCCGCCAGAAAGAGCAGCAGGTCATGGGTTCTCCTCTCCTCTCCTCTTCTCTCCTCTCTCCCCTCTTCTTTGTCCCACCTTGCCTCCAAGGTGATGCTGGGACCGCAGAGCACACTTGGTAGCTCAGGAGTCACAGCTGAACCACTTGCATGTAAAAAGGAATTCACGTCTGTAATGATAAGTCAGAAAGCCCTGAGACTGGGAAATTCTTGTGTCAGGTGACAGCTGAGCAAAGGGGTGTAATAGGCAATAAACGGATTACCAGGACCTGTCTTCATGCAGTTGCTGTGTGTGCTGTCACATCACAGATATCCACCCTTCTGAGGAAGACACAACCTTAAAAGGACTTGAAATTGTTAATTCTAGGGATATTATTTTAGAAGATGAATACACTTCTGGTAACTCTTAAAACTATTTGATGCAGGTGCAGGCAGAAAAACAGCTTTAGTAAAACCACAGCTTTTGCAGCTGTGAAAAAGCAGCCAAGTCCTGTGGTATGAGAGCAGTGAAAGTCAAGCTTTGTATACAGCCTACTTCATATAGTAATGACTGAATATCCCACTGAATTTGTCTTCTCCAGCTTCTCTGGAGACCTAGATGAAGTACAGAGGAGTACTCTAAATTGTAAGAATTGGTTTTCATGCTGCTTGGCAGTTTATTGTGAAGTCTTTCCTTAGGGCAGCTGGGTCCATCATGCAGCTGCAATGGAAGAGCAGCTTGGCTCTTCCTGCCACTATGCTTACTGCTGCCACGGTGCTGTGGCTGCAGGTGGTGGGGTTGTCTTCTCTTGAGAAGGAACAAACCACAGGACAGAAACCAGAGAAAGTCAAAGTAATGACTGAATGATGTGTTGTGCTACAACACCCTGAACCTGAGCTCCATCACCACTGATGCCTTCAATAAGTGCCCTTGGAGCCTCCAATTGAAAAAGCAGAATCATAGATCTTATGAGCTGTGGCATTTTTATGACTCCTCAGGAAGAACTGGTGTCAAAATTAAGAAGTGGGAATTAGTGGAGGAAGGATAATAACCTAACCATTATCTGAAAATGTCACATCAGTTAAATATTACTAGTATTTTAAATTGTTCTCTGGGTTAAAAGGCTGTTATTTATGGGTTATCATTTGTGTAGTAGAAGACTATTCTGAAGAAAACACAGCTTCATAAGGTAAGATAGTAAGGAGAAAGACTGGTCTTACAAGCTTCATCCTTACCTAATAGTTTTAGGTCTGGGAAATACTGAAATTAGCATTTAAATAAATTGAATCCCACCCTTGTTTCTGTGTTCTGGGATCCTGGACCCTCGGATGAGGGCACTACAGAACCAGCTCCTTGGTTCCTAGGTCTTGTAAGGTACTAAAACCCTGTTTGTACTGCCTGAAATGAGAGGGAGAGGCTGTACAGCACCACATCTTTGTTCTGGTCTAAAGGTCCCTTCCAACTCAAAGTTCCTATGATTCTATCCTAATCACTCCAGAGGAGGCTAACAAAGAATATTTAAAATGTAATCCAGCACTGAAGAACACAGCTCTGCATTGCCCTCCATAGGTCATGGAGACGCATCTCAGCTCTGCCAGCAGGTGGGTGTGCCATGCACTCGTGGGGCTGGAGAAACAGGGTGGAAATCTCTTGCACCCTCTGCTCATGCTGTACAAGGCAGAGGACAGGAAAGACAGGACTTAGTGCTGCCCTTCTACCTGAAGATTCCTCTAAGATACTTTTTTCCGATTCATAGATGCTGGGTCTGAGGGTGGTGGAGGGATAACCCTGGAAAGACAGGAGGGGCAGGAGTACCTGGAATCTGGTGGGCGAGTGCCCTGCTGTGTCCTGACTGAATATAACTCGCCAGAAAGAGCAGCAGGATATGGGCTCCACTGCTCACTTCTACCACAAAGGCACTGGGGATATATTGAAGCCCTGGTAGCTCTGGAGTCCCAGCTCAGCCACCTACTGGCAAAAATAAATCTGTACCTCTAATGACAGAGTCAGAAAGGACCGATATATAAAGGTGAGAATATGTGTGATTTTGTTCCCCTTCCTTTGAGAAATACAGTGAAAAAGTCCACAGTACAGAACTCTTGCTGGCAGTGACTATGAAATTGCTTTGGATCCTTCCAAACATGTGTGATAACCTCAGAGAATTGCAGATGTACACAGATTTACAAGAGAACTTTGCAGGGCTCAAGAGGCTGCCCTGGGATAGCTATCACAGTCATTTCCAAAAACTGAGCAGCAGCATCCCCCACTGTCTCTTTCTGGCAAACCAGGTTTTGAGGCAAAGCACAGTCCCTCAGGCAGAATAGCCAAGCTGACTGGGCTTCCTGGACTTGTGTCCTTTCTGCAAAACACTCTCCTGAGTAGTCTGTTTTGATCCTGTTGAACCACTCCAGTCTCAACTGCTTTGCTCTCTAGTGGGCAATGCAAAGAAAAAACATAAAGTCACAAGGCTAGATTCCTTCTGCTCAGTCCAGTCTTCTTTCTTCTCTCTTTAAATTATCTCAGGGGAAATAAGACCTTTTTAAAGGAATGCCTATACTTTCACATCCAAAGCTACTTGGAAGACATATGTGCTGCATACCTGGGATTCAGATAACACAATCCAGTATTAGGATGCCAATTGACATCAACAAAAAAGGGGGGCTATGCCTCTGTACTTAAGGAATAAGTCAAAGAGCTAAAAATTGTAATTCTTGTGATCTTGCCAGAGTGTCTGCTTACCTTTGTACAAGCAGACCTTCAACACGTGCAAGGTTAAGACTGCAGAATTTGAAGCAGCATTTTCCCCCAGACACATATTTTCTCCCAAACACATGCACACTTTTCCTATCTGGAGCCATCCTTGTGCATCATGAAAACATTCCATATAGTTACAGTACTATTTAAATTGTTGAGAGGAGAGTAGAAGCTGGTACAGCCCTGGGTTTCCTGTCCTTCTCAGCCTTCTCAGACCTTTTCAGCTGCTAACCAACCCCTGAAAGTTTTTTCACACTTGCTCCTTTTTGTGTGTGGTTGGCTTTCACTCCTCTCCTTACAGGTCCATTTTCTTTTCTGTTTGTTTCGATTTTGTTTCCCAGTGAAGGGCAGTAATATATGCAATGTATTATATATATATTATATGATAATATATATTATAATATGCAATATTATTGTTAGTTAGGTAAAGTTCTGGCATATTTAAATCAATTCTTCTTTTGATCAAAGTTAGCTCATTCTAACTTCTCTCCTTTGACAACTCTCCAGTCGTGAAAGCATTGGAGAAAATCTACCATGCTTTCTAGAGTGACTGCTGTCAAAGCTACAAGCACCTATGATGAAAATGCTGAAGTTAACAGGTGGCAAGGGACTAACTGGTGCACTGAACTCTTTGTCAAATTTCTACCTTGGTCTTAAAAGTAGAGCACTTGGATCAATTTGCATTATTCCCATTCTACATCGTCATCTACTCTGAAACAGGCTCTGTGAAACTCTGATGAGCTAGGATCACAGCTTTTCTAAACTGACATCTACTGACAGGATAGCTCAGCTGGGATCATTGCACAAAGTTACATCAGAAGCTGAAACAGGTCATTACAGTGTTTGTAGACCTAACATTCCCCAGCTGTTACATTTTTCACCACTGCATTTCCCCCTGCTGCTTGGAGAAGAGAAGGTAGTACAACCCACAGTGCTCTAGCACTCCATGCCACTCCTGCATGTCCACTTTACTCTTCTTAATGAAGCTCTACAAAGCAAAGCATGTGCAGTGAAGTGACTTTTTGGAAGTGAAAAACAACTCAAGAAAAAACATACACAGAGACATAAATTAGTTAGTTTTCTTCTTGGCTCTTGGACACTCTGTTTTCTGCTGTATCTGCTGTACTGAATGGAGAAGATCTGGAAAAGGATATCTCAGCCAAGCTTTCAGAAAGATATCTCATGGAGGCTTCAGAAGTTAGAGGCCCTCAGATGTTACCTCATCTTGAGGAGTAAACCATTCCTGCACTGAGAGGAAATAGCCAAACAGAAACCATGGGACAAGCAGGGCTGAGGGAGCAACACCTTATATCCAGCCCTATCAAAAATGACACTGAGGTAAGAGCCTTGCTCTCAAACCACCTGCTTGATGTTTCTTCGTGAATCCTGTCACCTTGAACACAAGGGAAGTCTTCCAGCACAAAAACACTGTCAAGTATCAGTCACTCAGCAGCTCCCTCTATTTGCACAGGTGCCCACCAGGAACATACTAAGTAATAGGTTCAGAATCCCCTGCATGCAACAGTCCTCAGTACATCCTCACCTATAAACATCAAATGATTGGTTTCAACCCAAATGAGTGAAGAGCAACTAAACACCCTTTCCTACTCCTGGCCTTTGCTTTTGCACAGGATACTATCCCAAAAACATCTTCTCAACACATGAGACAGTAATGTACCTTGAACAACAAAGCTCTGATAGGCCAGGAAGGATGTAGTTGGCTGGTACCTTCTCAGGCACCTCCACCAGCACTGCCAGTGGGAGCAGATGGTCCTTGGCTGGGCTTAGCAGATTCTTGGCCCAATGTAGATGGCAAGGCTGGTGCTATGGAACAGGCAGTCGGAGGTTGGCTGCAGGTTGCATCTTGTCCACTCCGAGCAAACAGGAATATAGAGTTAATAAATTAGACCTGTCAACACATGTCACTCAGGCAAGTGGGAACCAGAAGCAGTGTTGTGTAGCTTTCCATATGCCCTCAGCCAGCTTCAATGTTCCTGTGCTTCAGAAAGGCACCAGAGTACTGTTTCCCAGCTCCTGATTTCACCCAAGTGTACTTTGAGGTAAGGCTTGGTCTGTAGCAGAGACATGGCTTTCACTGAGGTACTGCCATCTCTCTCCTTCTGACAAGAGTACCCCATGGAGCAGCCCTCACTGCCACCAGGAATGGTTCCAACTAGAGAAATGCTCCTCTATGCCACTCTTTTATGAAATTCTCCTCCAGGGTGACAACCAGTAGGTGTGCAGGTTGACTCCCAGAGTGAGCATCCCCACCATAGTTGAAGGCCTCCAGACAGGCTCTCCTTCTAGCCATAAGTCTGAATATCCCCTTGGTGCATGGTCTGCACTCCTGTAGGACAGGCAGCAGGTCCTGCAGGGGATTGAGGAGAGTCACTTGACTGAAAACAGGTACTGGGGCAGGTGAACTTTTCTTAGAGGCAGAACCACAACTCTATTTTCCTTAGGGCAAGATGAAGGAATGGCTGCAGCTAGGTGACATGGGATGTGAGGAGGCTCTGCCTGGGCTGGAGTGATGAAAACAAGGTCTCTCTGCTGGGAACATCATCTCCTGGGGAGTGGGACCCTCTCAAGGGGGCTGAGGCAGTGTGCTGGCCTTTCTCCAGATTGCTGCCAGAGGCTGGCCAAAGAGAAGATCAGCCACACCCCCAACTGCCTGGGCACCTCCAGAGCCAGACAAGGTCCTCCACAGTGCGGAGGAGCCTCTCTTCCTCCTCCTCCTGATCCCACTTGCTGTAATGGGAAACAACAAAATTCCACAATTATGCCCATTCAGACCCATCCAGGACATAATCAGTACTTGGAGATAATGTCACATATGGCATTGCCTGTATCCAGGACATAATCAGTACTTGGAGATAATGTCACATATGGCATTGCCTGTTGTGGGAATTCTAGAAATGTAGGGGGGAAATCCATATTTTTAATTAAATGCATTATATTTTCCTACAAACTATTAAAAAGCATTCAGCCAGTCTCATTTGCGATTTAAATGTCACACCTCTTCATTCTGCTGATGTTACATTTAATAACAGATCAGGTTCTACTCTCACATAGATTATTAGGTAGTAGATATCATTGATTATCAGAGTAGATAGCAGATTATCCACATTAAATGTGCTTATATCAGCGAAAGGAGTTTGCAGTTAGCCAAAGGATAAAGACCAAATCTACTTATTGGGCACAGTGGGCTATTGATCAGCAGATTTAATTCACTGGGTTAAAAAAACCCAGTTCCTAAGAAAGGCATATTCTATCTTGTCTAATAGAATGTATGTTTTAGGAGGTGAAAATACAAGAATTCATATGCTCCCTATCCCTCCAAAAAGTATTATTGAAAAAAATACTCAACGTCTTGAAAAATGAGGCTTTTATTCACCAACCAAATTTTCCTATATTATCTCCTATTCGACAAACCATTTTTTCGGAAATTCTGGTTCCAATATGGGACTGTTCAGGAAAAAAAGAAAGCCAAGAACAGCAGGTTTCTCATGCTGTGCTATGGAAGATGTAGGAATCCCCACAAACCAGATTGTTTCACTTTCATCCAAAACCATGGAGTGTATTTTTAATTGCCAATCTATGGGAGTTTGGGAGTTTCT
Source organism: Turnix velox (assembly GCA_013400935.1). Lineage (NCBI taxonomy): Eukaryota > Metazoa > Chordata > Aves > Charadriiformes > Turnicidae > Turnix > Turnix velox. Next base: position 761,791 of record VZTY01014769.1, read on the forward strand.
CTCATGCACAGAAAAACCTCTGACAACTGAATTGTCGGTGACTGTGCCTCAAAGTCAAGAAAGGTTCCCTGTGCAACATCCCTTCATGATAACTCCTTTTTCTCTCATTTCACACTCATATATAGTTCTTTTCAGGCTTTGTGCTGTGGATGTGCAGTGATCACTTACAGAAGGATTACTTCATGTTTTGCACTTTCTGCATTGCTCAGCATGTATCCCACATTAACTGCATATTTTAGTCTCAGCAGGCATTACTTCACTGCCCATTCCAGTCTGTTCTCCTTGTCCCTAGATTTCTTATCTCATCCCTGTCCCCACATTTTAGTCTTCTCATCTTCGTCTCAATCTTCTCAGTTTTTTTTAGCCTTATCTAGTCTCTTCAACTCCCATTCCAGGTTGATCAACATTGCACTTGCATATGCAGATGGAGCCTTTGTTAATGCAGCCAAGTTAGCTTTGAAGTAATTAACATAAGTAGCATTAAGAGTGAAACTGGGACTAAAAACCTGAAAACTGAATAAACACTTGCTAGTCACAAGACCCATATCACCACAGTGTTCAATACTGATATGGCATTGCAGAATCTGTGGGCTGTCTCTCCCATTTCCAGTGCCAACTGCAACCAGCATCTCTCTCCATGTCTATTTTATCTAGCAATAATTGAATCAGTTGCTGTCTCCTCTGCATACAAATTGAGGATTTCCTTTTCTCAGTGCCACCTGGACGTCATCATGGGAGGTCCTGAGGCATCCTTTTCTAGACAGCAGCGGAAATGGCAGTAATGTTGCTAGTAATTCCTGCATCTCCAAAGCAGCTCTGATTTCCCTTTACAGAAGAGTATCCATTTTGTCAAGAGAGAAGAAATGTCAGCCAGTTCAGTCTAGGCAATATTCACACATGCTGGACCCCAGACACTAGCTAACAGGAAAAATGCAAGCTGTTGCCTTGACGTTTTGTGGGATGCTAATGCAGAAAGTAAATGCTTGCAAGAACCCATCCATGGGAGAAGAGCAATATCTCAGGCTCATTTCAAGGCTGCATCTCCAAGAGTTACCCAGCTAATGAACATGTGCAGGGCACTTCTGCAAGAATGCAGTGCAAAGGGTTCATTTGCTTCTGGCAAATGAACAAGATAACAAACATCACTGGATTAAATGCTTATTTTCAGGATGACATAAGCTCATTTTGCCTTTGCTTACCTACAATTGACTGTGCCAAAAAATATCAAAATTCAAGATTTTTTTCAGCTTTTTCATAAAGTTCAATTTTAGTCTCCAGTTTTTATTATTTTGCAATTAGTATCGTAGGCTTCTTTCATACAAGGGAGAAAAATTCCCTAAGTAATCTTTCATTTAGTCCCTCACAAGGAGTTTGGCAACTAGCTCAGGTGATTAAAGGATGATTAAGTAGCTGGCTATAAATGAGAAGCAGGATGCTACTCTGCAGCCTCTGAAGTTTCCTGGTAAAGAGCAGAGACTTGTGTCACCCTGATACAGGGAGAAAGTCAGTCTGCTTCATGGTTCATAGTGGAAATAACACTCCACAATTTTCCTTATCTTCCTGTCCTGCAAATGCAAAGTATGTCTGGCTCCATGTTTTATTGCTTCCACTCTCACACCATAAGGAACCTTCAGGCCTTTTGCCTCTTCTCCACGATGTGTTACTGCACCAACTGGGGCAACATGGTTTAAGAGAAGCTACTACCATGGTGGGTTGCCTGAACCTATTCTCACCGCAAGACTTGTTTGAAAAGTTTCCATCAATCTCTTTATCAGATTTGGGGTTCAACTAGCACTTTCATTCGAATTATCTGCTTCTCTCAAAACTGGGGTTTGTTTGTTTATGTTTTTATTTGGGTTAGAAAAGTTTTTGGCAGGTTTCAGTAAAGCTTTGGGGGAAGTTATTCTCAAGTTCCTAGCCATGTAGATATGTCTAAACCTGCTCTTCCAGGAGGAAACTGATAATGATTTTTGCATTCAGCAAGATACCATGTGGGTTGAGGGTATGGGGCTTTCCCATTGATTTTTATTCCCCACAAAATATATTCTTCTCCACCTCTAATTTGCAGGTTGATATGCTGTTAACCGTGCTGAGATTGCTGTTGATTTCTCTTGTTTGTGTTTGATGTGATGCATGCAGCTGGCCCTCCTGGCTTACTCCTGTCAAACCATCACACTCTGTCAGGGTCTGTTGCTGTGGGTTCCAGCTGCGCAGATAAGGCAGTGAGAGAGATCATAAATTTATTCACAAGGGAAATACCTAAAGATGAACCTACTCATACCTAATGAAATGTAAGACAAAGTATCTCCTCAGCCCCACAGAAAAACGTTTCTTCCTGTCTAAATTTTGTGGGTCCAGCTGACAAAATAAAACCCCCAACAGAAACAAAAAGCAGAGAAGAGTAACTCACATCAACTGTGTGCATGCAGTCATGATACACCTGAATGAAGGGATGCCATCCAGAGGGACCTTGACAGGCTTGAGAGGTGGGCCCATGCCAACCTCATGAAGTTCAACAAGGCCAAGTACAAGGTCCTGCACCTGGGTTGAAGCAATCCCAAGCACAGATACAGGCTGGGTGGAGAGTGGCTTGAGTGCAGCTCTGAAGAGAAAGACTTGGGAGTGTCAGTTGACGACAAACTCAACATGAGCCAGCAGTGTGCACTCGCAGCCAAGAAGGCCAACCAAATCCTGGGTTGCACCAAGAGGAGTGTGACCAGCAGGTCAAGAGAGGTGATTTTGTCCTTCTA
>VZTY01014769.1:764639-825576 GCA_013400935.1 Turnix velox
CAGTACCTGAGGGGGTCCTACAGAAAGGCAGGGGAAGGACTTTTTAATAAGATATCTGATGGGAGGACCAGAATCAATGGATGTAAATTGGAAGGGGGTAGATTTAGACTTGACATAAGAAAGGAATTCTTTACAGTGAGGGTAAAGTAGTGAGGGTGGTAAAACACTGGAATAAGTTGCCCAGAGAGGTTGTGGACGCCCCCTCTCTGGAGGTGTTCAAGACCAGGCTGAACAAGGCACTGGGCAACCTGATCTAGTAGTCCCTGACTATGGCAGAGGGGTTGGAACTCCATGATCTTTAAGGTCCCTTCCAACCTGAACTATTCTATATCCTGGGCAGCCTGGGAACTATCTTCAAGGACTTTTTTAGTTACAATGTAGTTAGAATTAGTGTATCATCAGTTTTGTGATAATTACAATGAAGTTTTAACTTACTTTTGAAAGTGTATTAAATGCTGTGATGTAACTGCTGTTTAATCACTGCATGATGTGAGAAGTTATTTGTGATCCCAGACACAAGGTAATGCAGACAGAAAAATCTGGTTACTCAGAAAAGGAATAATACAAACAGTTAAATGCTCAAATATTTATTCATGATTTTCAGAGTACTATTTACTGACCATTAAGTTTATTAATTGCTAAATATTAGCTGTCTGTTTGCATGATAAGAACTGCCTCTGCAGGGAGATAGAGGTTTCACATACCATAGGACAGATAATCCAAAATCGTTGCACCATGAAGACACCATTCCTTTATAGTAAACTCATGTTTGGGTTTTTTTTTTAATTCCCTCTGCAAGAACTTTACCTATTCAGTGTTTTACTGTCTTCTAGTAAGTAAAACATTGATCTATAGGAAGTAATCACATTTCAATGGCCCTGGAATACAGAAGATTTACATATTTTCATATGTTTTGGAATCAGACACCAAGCACCCAAAAAACAAATAAGTGAGATTTCTACAGCATTTTGTCTGACTTTTCCACCTTTAATCTGGAGGGACTTCATGAGGAAAATCCATGTGGCCTTGGTTTCTCTGTTGAACTCGGGAACAAAGATGTTATACTGAGGCTAGTCATAATTATGACTTCTTTCCACAGATACCAAAACTGGCAGGCCACTGGACACAAGTCAGTAACATCTACTACACAGTGTATGAATGTAACTAATGGGAAAATATTCATTCAGGAATGGCATGCTAGCTCTGACAAGAAATCTTATTCCCTTATTCTCATCTAGGATAAGAATGATGCTTGTTTGCTGATGTGACCTCTGCATCCTGGGCTGGGGGTCCAGAAGCAGATATATCCAGTGGATGGATGCCCAGCATCAGAAGATGAGAGGGTCTGAAGCAGACACATCCAGAGGAGGCAGACTAGTTGTGAGAAAGGCAACAAGCTGGGAGGCTGGGGTCAGTGGCACAGCCAGGGTCTGTCATTCAGCAGTGACTTCTACAGGTTTCACAGGAGAAAGCATCCCTGGGGTTTCGAGGCAAGTTTAATGAATTACCCTGAGTTGATTTTTTTCCTTTATGGAAAATACCTTCAAAAAACATGTTGTTCTGCCTTTTCTTTGGGGTTAGAAGTAGGGAAAAGAGAAAGCAAAACTGGATGAAGTGGACCCAGCCTGCAAAAATCTACTGAGGAAGAACAACTTATTTTCAGTGCGCCTCATTATAGAAGAGGTGATGCTGTCCTACCTCAAAGTTGTGGCTGATGCAACAGCAGCATGAGCAGCTTAAATACCTTCTGCATAATACCTTCTCTGTCATGCCAAAAAGGAAAGACATTAAGGCATCAGGTGGGTGAATTTTTCCTTAGGGATATGAAATAATGTGACCCAAATACATTTCAGCTGTCTTAGCTTGTCCTCTGGATTGCCTGTACAGTCAATAGAGAAAAATAAGTTTCAGGATAGAAGAAATCACTTTATCCTATGAGTAGATAAATGCAATGCAGAGGTTTCACTGTGCTTCCACTGACTATAGATAGAGCCTAATTACTTGGAATTCTGAAGGTAGGTGAGATCAATCCCACACAAGCTGTCACTGCTTGAAAATTGCACCTGGGGTTGATACAGCTCTCCAAAATACAGGTACATCATGAGGTGCTTTAATCAGGCTGTAAGGTGGTGAATGCTGTCATGTTACTGCATTTTTAAAAATACACAGTCTGCTCCCAGGAAAAATGAGCACAAGATCCTTCCTTGTAATAAAATGTCTAAGCTTAACTGCATCTGTAATATATACGAAGCTCTCAGTCCCAGCTTTCTCCTGCTTTAGGATAAAGCATGTAAGTGCCATTTGTCACTAGATTAGTCATCCATTCCTACAAAGCAGTGATGGCCCTTGGAATTAGTGCTAGGCAATTTGGAAGATGCATGAAAGGCAGCAAAGAAAAATACTCCTTACAGATGTCATCAGCCATGATGCTTTCAAAAAGCTCAACTCAGCAGCAACTTTCAGCCCAGCTCTGCCTATCCCTCTGATAACATCAACCCAGATATCGCTGTGTTCCTCTGATGTGTGCTCTTCTCATCCCACAGCTCTCCCACTCCAACTTCCACCTGCTGTCAGTGGTAACTCTGTGCAGAATAACACCCTTTTGGCATGGGGGACCCTCCTCTCAGTGCTCTTGTCCCCAGCTGCTTTGAAATGACAAAAATTAGAGACTTGGCTGAACCACACTGAAAGAATTCCAGCAGCCTGGAGGTCTCAAAGTAGATAATACTTCCACAAGAGTGTGACATATCTCAAAAGCATATTAGACACATAAATGCCTTTCCACAACATAACAGCACTGATGGTTTTGCCTAAGTTGATCTTCTGTGCCTGGGACACATCCACATTATTTAACATGCACAAGAAAATTACATGACATTAAAATCACACTTTGCTATCTCAGATTCTGTTCTGACTGTAGGTAGCATAAATCTGAAGTAATTTCACTGCCATAATTATTCTACGATCAAGGTAATGTAATAAGGAATAAAATATCTTCCAGTAAGTATTGTTAGCCCTCAATTTAAACAGAACGTTTTAATTTTATGGAGAATTTTAACTAATGCAATTTGCAGAGGAAGATGAAAGTAGAATGTGGAAATAAGTCACTTTCAAATGAATAACATATATAATGATTCCCTGTGAAGCAGCTTGCAAGCAATGCAACTGCTCATCCAGAACAAGGTTATTTCTTTAATTTTAGCTAATGTTGATTTAAATATAATTTTAGTGTCTGAAATAAATTTAACATTTATTCATTTCTGTGATTAATTATTCCAATGTTTTGTAAGCTGGTTGTGTTAAATTCTGATGTCACTTATATATTGTTTTCCACTACATTAATTTCATTAGCTCCTAAGAAATTATTTCAGATTTTTGTCAGGATAACTTGGAGCAAACATAGGCCTTATATAATTTTAAAAACCATTAAAAAGTGCGTAATACAACTGCTATTCATGCCTCCTTTTATTTATTCAGGAAACAGGAAGTGCTAGCAACTCCAAGCTGCTGAACAGCATCAAAAGTGTTATTTAAACACTACTAAAATGCAGGTCTAAATATGTAACTTCAATGTGATTATTTTTCTCTTTTATTGGGCAAACTGTTGAACAGCCAGCCCAAGAGAAGCCATCAGGTTCAAAAGAGGCTTCCAGGAGGCTGGGTTAAGGCCCGACCTTCAACCCTGGAATCACATAATTCCATTAGAATTTTAAAAGATAAAAGGATAAATCAAAAAAATTCAGAAACAAGGACTGAGTACAATGAGCTCTTTAAGGTGTGCCTGGTTCTACAGCCTTCATTCAGTGCTCTGAGACACATCAGCAACTGATCTGGGAGCCTCCTTCACCTCAGCAAAGATAAGCCTCCATGAGTCAGACCTGCTTTCTCAGGAGTGAATAACTCTTTTCTTAGGAGTAAGTATCTCCAGATGGCAATGATGCTTAAGTAACATCCTAGAGCAATGCTAAATTTGCGAAGTGCTCACAGCAAAGGAAACATGGAGAAACATCTGTGTTTCTGTGATAGTCCTTCAATATATGGAATTATCAGTGATAACAAAACAGGAAAAATAATATTCTCTCATTAATATCACATCTCTCACTGGTAATATATTACCATCCAGTCTTCGCTATATGAATATCCTATATGCAATCTGAACATCCCTATGCCTCTCACAAATTAGTGATGACCTACAAAGGTTCAGGAAGTGAGCTATGATTAAGTCAGATGGGAAATGCAAAGATCTCAGTCATGATCATAAAGCTCCAGTGAATTATTTCAGACCCATAAAAACGCAGTGGGAACTTGGGTTGGATCACAGGAGGAGACATTTTCAAAGAGCCAGAAATGTGCAGCCATGCTTGAACTTGCTTAATACAGCATATAACACAGTTTGTAAGTTCATGGCATCTACATTTGCAGTTTAGAGCACTGTGATTTTTTCAGTGTATTGGTTAACAGCCACATAAAATTCTGTATTTGTAAATCCTAAAAAGTTTTGCTGATGTATTATATATTAATCTATATATACATGGATATACTTCTCTGACTCAGAGCATATAAAGACTGAAAATATGCATTACTGTAAGACAGCTGAAGAACTAACATCCACGGAATTGGCTGTTCAGGTTTACTAAAGCAACTCACATAACCAAGGAAAATAGGGGAGTAATGGTGATGTGTCAGCTGTCTGTAACAGCTGCATGAATGCAGGACAGTCAGTCAGCAGCAGGTTGTTTGTACCTTGTGGGAACAACCACCAGAAACAAACATCTTACCCTGTCTAGAAAGTGAGCTGCTCAAATATGACCAGCTGTTAACATGCATTATTTAAAATGTATCTTTCTGCAGCTAGAAGCTATACCATGCATGCTCTAAATTGCTTGTAAATTGTCTGCACCCGTTATTTGGCATAGATGCAAAAAAATTAGGGAGGACTACTGCTTCCATGAGCAAAGTTGCCCCATGCAAGAAACAATTCCCTAGACGCTCCTCTAGTAGGATACAGCTCCTCACTGCCAGGAGAACTGGAAAGCATTAGACCTAAAGGACTGAGTCCATGCCTAAGATCAGTCAACCCTCGAGGTGTGAATGTCTGGAGTGTTCCAGCAGTCACTAACACAGAACTAGTCCAATATGTAAACTAATGCCTTACACTTTTCTGACAGATATTTTTCAAAGCCACTGAATATCTGTAGACATTTGAAGTTCAGTACAGTACCTTCAACGCACAACAATGTTTGAAGCAGATTTAACGTTTCTGCTACTACAAGAGTTTACAAAATGGCCACAGGTTCTGTTTTCTTCAGATTTGTTTTCTGGGATGACCTCTAATCATTCAGCACAGATTTATTTCTGTTACTGTATTTTTCTAGCATTGCCACTCCCAATCAAATAGAGGTGCTATACGCATCATTAACAACAGAGGGATAGTTATGTTGTGTTAGGAAAGGAGTGTATTTATTGAATCATAAAAAGAAAAAACACCCAGTTTACCTCTTCAGCACGTCTTTACTGAAGTCCCATTAATTTACAGCCTGTGGTTCTTTCAGTTTTGCTCATTCTTCTGCTGTTTTTGAAAGGTTTTAGTGTTCAGCACAGTACTGGATTGTTAATGCACCCATCTTTTCACTTTTTTCACTCTACCTCATCTATCAGATGCTTTGGAGGGTATTTCCACTAACAAATCCCACTAGTATTGACTGTTTCCCACATCAAATGCTTAATGTGCACTGTCAGATTTAATCATGTGTTTGCATGAACAAGATCCATTATTGTATTTACTTGTATTGCAAAAAGCCAGCTTAGTAAAGTTTCTCACTTCACAGATTATTGAATCTTTTCAATGAACAGGGCTGTATGTAAGCCTAGTAACCATAAGGTTTTAATAATTAAGCATCTTGGAGAGTTCTGAATATTACAAGATAAAGGCTTTAGGACTGACTTGCTGCAGTATCTCTTGTCTGCCCTGTGGAGCAAGTCTGATACACAATGAATAGAGGCATTACTTATTATCTCAGTACACACACATACATACATATAAAGAGATCCCTGAAGCACCAGCTAAACTAGTTTTGCCTTAGGCAATGTAGTGTGACAAATTAACATGTGGACGTTTGCTTCAGACACTTTCTGGTCAAATTCACCTCTTCTGAGCTCCATCACCAGCATGTTAAAATGCTTGTTAAAATTGCATGTAGCCCTCTGGTGACTGTGTAGGTGGATGATACCTTTGTAGAGCGGGAAAGAGATCAGTTTCCTAGGGCTGATTCTTTCACATGTTAGCTTTTTTTTTATTTGACCATGAAGTTTTGTTCACATGCCAGTATCTTAGCAACAGCAGATAGGCTGATTCAAGTGAATTCACTGCTTCTTCCCCAGGAAATTACCACAGTGATGACATTCCAGTCTAATCTTTCATTCCACTGCCTTTTGGGGTATAGAAGATCAATCTGTTTAGTGCTATATAGAGCAAAGCATCAGCTCTGGGAGCAATCAGCCCAAAAAAGGTCTCAATAACATTCCTGTGATAGGGTAAGCAATCATTAAACCAGCATAGCTCTTTGGAAGACTGATATGTTTGCAACCCAGGGCTTTTAATGTCCTAAAATTAGGTACCAACAACAAGAAGATAACCTGCAACTTGATGAAATGCAGTCCAATATCTTCAGGTGCATTGGCAAAAAAAAAAAAAATTTCATATATATTATATTATGCTCCAATGGAAGAGAAATTAATTGTATGAGACTTTATACCTGGACAGTATTCAGATATCTATATCCACACATATTCTGTGCTTAAATAAAAAATAGAAACAAAGCATAAGGATCCGTTTTCTTCTGATACTGCTGGCTCTTCCATTGAAGGACATCTCTTACCATGTGGGGAGGAACTGTTAAAGTTAAATGGAAGAATAAAGTGATCTATTTTATCTTTCTGTTCCTAGATGTCTGAATGTTTAGCATTACCAAAACGGTGAGATTTTAGTGGTATAACTAGATAAGCTTCTCTTTAAGCTTTAAAGATACCAGTTGTCTTCAAGAAATGGGGAGCGAGGCACTATCGCACAACACTAGTAAAAATCTGAAGGACACCATTCTTAACTGAGCTTAATTAATCATGTGTTTCAATAACCATATGAGTAGAAGCAGAAGGATGACATCTTATAGAGTGACCATTTTTTACTTTGGATTGTTCTAGCAAAATTTCTGTCACAATTTGTAATGTTATCTAAAGAGACAACAAAGTTTCCCGTAAATACTCAAGAACAGCATACACTACTACTTTACATTATTCATCCTTCACCTAACATCCTTCTCTCTTCCCACTGCTTCTTCTCATCTGCCAAAGTATCACTAGAAAAGTATTAAAAGAACAAAACAGCAATTACTCTTTCACTTATGCTTTCTCAGGTAGTCTTTAAATCTCATGTGTTATCTCCTACTTTTCCTAATTAAAATCGTAAGATCTTGTGATTTACAAAACATATTTTGGATATTAAGTATTCTAATCAGGAACATATTAGATAGACAGAGATATAAATATTTCACACAGAATTCAAACTAACATTAATGCTATTAACAACAAAGAAAACCAGTGCGGATGGGATTAGGGGAGTCAGGAGATAAGAAATGAGATACAGGTATAGCTGAAGGGGAAAGCCAAAAGCAACTAATTACCATGGGTTTCAAAAAGAGAATTATAATATGATTAAGGCTGTGATCATTTAATCTCACTCCTTTCTTTGTAAATATATCCTTGCAACTCAGTATGAAACCCATTTTGGAATATAGAGAAAAGCAGAACGGAAACTTCAACTCAAGCCTCTTTAACCATTAACTCTGTCATGCCAAACATCTTCAGTTCTCATCAGCACTAATGGGCAATGAGAGAGCTATGGAGACATGCTGTATATCAGTCCTTCTGTAGGGAATGCAAATAGAGTCTAAGATGTCCATTTGATGACAGTCTCATAGTACCACCTAGAATCTTGTCAGCTGTCCATCAAAAAAGACTGAAATCCAAACCCAGGCACCAGCTTTGGATGCTGAGCTGCTGAACACTTAGACCTACAGCAGCTCTTCCATTTCATAACTGCTCTAAGTCCTGTTGGCCATCTGCACTGGAAACCCTGGTTACTATAGATCTTGGGCCACCTCATCTGGAGGAGTACTCCAAACTACATAGAACCATGGTGGTTAGAGTCGGAAGGGACTTTAAAGACCACATATTTCCAATCCCCCTGCTATAGGCAGGGACATCCTCCACTAGGTCAGGTTGCTCAAAGCCCAATCCAGCCTGGCCAGAGCAGAAAGCTCAGGCAGAGTATCCACTCAACCCTTGTGCAATTCTTATAAGAGACACTTCATGTTTAAGTAATAAATAAGGAAGGAAAAATAATTATATCTCATATGCTAAGGAAAACTTCATGATGAACAAAGAGATCAGACCTAGTGCTTCTGGCAAGTTAAGAATGAAACACTGGCATTTCCCCTTTGAAAAGTATGTAGTGTACAACCACCAGCTTCTGGCTGCAAACAAGTCTACCTTTGTGTTTCTCCTGGCATTAGTTGGCATATAAGCTGGACTTCCAGCCTACCCCTGCAGCTGTATGAAGTAAGAGCAAACTAGTGTCCATGAAATCTTCATGACAGTTCCTCTCTCACTTCTTCCAAGATATCTCTCCAGCAATTTCTGAATGTGTACATCTGTTTGCTGCACTGCACAATTCACATGACCTGAATACTCCTTGTGCCTGAATTCCATCATATGGTGACCCAGTGCTTGGTCCAGATTCAAACCAATCCCAATTAACACAGAGGCTGCATGAAGATGAGGAAAGTGTGCATTCAAATGCAGAGCTGATGTCTGTGCTAACCTGATAACATGTAATTTGAGAGCAATGCCAGATCATTAGGGAAGTGGAATTCAGGTTCAGGAAAGAATTAAATCTATTGTCAACATTCAGAATAATACTTTTGTATTAGGGGGCTGACTAACTCATGAAAAATATTATCAAAATAATAGAAAGTACTGCATACAGACTGCAAATTGTTGGATAGCTATAACAGAATAGGTATGTTTAATTCATTGTCAGATGATAGTGAAAAGTATACAGTTTTCTTGAATGCCAGGCAAATTACTTCTAGAAATATCACCTTCCCCCAAATAATCTCACAGATAACTCATTAATTTTCACAGAACACAAGAATGGAAATAAAATTATATTGATTCATCCACCTCTGGAATGAGAAGGTTGCTGTTCCCAGCAGCTCTGATGCTAATTTCCAGTTGGCGGAAGAGCAGCAGCAGAATAAATACAGTAGCTTCAAGATACCCAAAGGAGCCAAAAGAAATACAGTGTGTAGTTTTCATCAAACCTCAGTGCCTTGCTGTCTATTGTCTTTAGACACACAGAAATTCAAGGTGAGCACAGACTGGTTAGACAGCAGCCAAGGGAAGCAATTTTGTGCATGTTAGTTTAACATTCCTGTACTTAATGACCTTCTCAGTAAAGCCAAGACTATCAAGTTCATTACTTCATTAAGAACAGTGAAATTACAAAACAGAAAATTTGTTCTGTTTTACTTCAAACCAGGACAGGAACAACTTAGAGGTTGTAGATGGCATATTAAATTTTATACTATTATCCCCACCTACAGTCTTATGTAATATTGTTAGATTTTGTACTAGTGTAAATTACTTAAGAGACTGATTTAATTTTAACTTATGTATACAGGACAGACACTTGTCCTCAGCATTTGACTAAGAATGCATATAAAAATAAGCATTTTCTACTTAGCACTTTTGCTTTATAGTGTTCTTTACTGTTACTTCTAGATCAGTGACTGGATTGTGAGCAGCTACAGAGATCAGTGAAACTGAATAATTATCATCACTAAAATCTGAGTTCCCACAAAACAACCTAGTACAGCCTCCACTGGTGTTTCCTCAAACTCAACTGTTAATCAGTTAAAGGCTATATGTTATAAAAATTTATAAGTATTAAAAGTCATAGGTTGAGAATAATTTTGAATCAACTACCATAAAATTATAAACTTGTCAACAGTGTCCTTCACAATCAAAGGTATTATTTTATTTCAACATTTGTTATCCAAATAAAGCAAACATCTCAGTATACCAGAGTAAACACCCCTGAAGGCAGTGTGTTGAAGAAAGTTTAAAAAACAAACAAACAAAAAAAGTCCGGAGTAGAGGATTTGAAGAATTGCTCATCACTAAAAAGTAGACAACTGCTTCAGAGAACAATGGTTTTCCCAAGCACCTGAACTTTCAAAGAAAAAATACCCTAAATTCTGTTATTAACCCTTCAAACCAGAACATTAGGCAAAGTTTGCTGGGAGGGTTTGGGACAATCCCTCTCTTCCCTTTTCTGGAAATGAATATCCACAGCCAGGAGGCACTCACTACTCAAGTGTTTCTCATCAAGCACAAAGTATGACTGCCCCAGATGTTAATTTTAAGGGTCAAGGTCAGGAATGGTGGATTAGCCTGGACTTCAAGACTGCCTTCTTCAAATGGATTAGCTGGGGGCAGACACGGGTTTTATTATTTCCTTTTGAGGTAATCATCTGTAGATGTTTGAACAGGGAGTTTTACTAAGAGTATTCACACTCCTTGGCAAAGCTATTTTGGAGCTGCAATAAGAAACATGGGAAGCAATTTCACAACACAGGACTTGCTTGGAAGCCTTAAATATTCTTGACCCTCACTTCCAGCCTGTGCCAGGACATACAGTTCCTCAGCACACTGAGAAAAGAAATAAATTTTGCTATCCAAAAGAGCAATGTAATATTTGATCTCCCTGGTATGCCTAATGCTTTCTGCTTGTTTTGCCAGGTTAGTTTCCAGATGGGAAAGTTCCTGGCAAAATTCCCTGTCTGACTTTGCGTACAGTAGCCCACACAGAGGTGGCAGAAACACAGCAGAGGACTGCAGGCAGGCTAGGTGGGTTTGGGCTCTCAAGAGCTCAGGTGAGCAGCTCCCCCACAGGAACTGCTGACTCAGTTCACTGACCAGTTTGCCGAAAACCTCCTTGAATAGCTGTGCTGGTACAATAAGGGAAGGAACATGGGGCCAGAAATGACCAGTCATGAGTGGAAATTGAGAAGCAAAAACTCCCTTCAGCTGAAGTTGCCACCAGATTCCTGAGTAATTTATAGTATTTAGTGGTATTTCTGAAGCTTTTTGCAGTGGTAGAAGCAAGAGAGGATGTCAGTGGGTTTTGGGTGGAGAGGAAATCTGTGAATAAACATTACAGCTCTGAGTGGTGCCTCTGTAAACCAGCACAGTCCTAAAAATAAAGTCCTGCCTGTCTGAGGGGCTTTCACCACCACAGCCTTTCCTGCATGAGTCTATTGGAACCCATCAGCAATTAAACCTCTCAGGCAATACATAATGGACTTTTCAAGAAGACTCTCCACAAAGCTCTGACATATGGTATTTCACTGCCTTGTACTTACATAGTCATCTATTCCTTTATTATTCGAATTGGTATTTCAATCTAATGGATTTTACAATTCATATGTAAATACTGTTCTAATTTGATAGCATTTTTACTCACTTTGCAGACTTGAAAATTTTGCAGTTAAGACCAGAAATTGTTATCAGGTCTTTTAATACCTTCTCTTTATCTTAGAGCTCTAAACTACACGTTAAACTAAGTAATTTATTTGATGAAAATGTAGGTTCTGCTTGACTGCCGTCACAATTGCCTTAATATTCCTGCAGTTCAGTTGCTGCTTTATCCCTATCACAGCAGTATCCTTTCTATCACCAGCAAAATTTTCTGCTTTTTCTGATTTTTATAACATTCTCAGGCTGCTTTCTACTGCATCAATGCAATTTTCCTGTGCTGGAGTGCTGGGCATGTCCTAAACTGAAACACAGTGCATTGTGGTTCAGATTGTCCACAGCCTTGGAGTTGTTACCAGCAAAATCACATGTAACTCTCAAGTAGTTTACAATCCAAACAAAACAATTTCTCTGTACAGCATCCAAAACTGACAGTTACAAGTGCCTAAGCTTTTTGCACTAAGATCAAATAAAAAACAAACCCAACTCTTTCCTTGTTTTTCCTGTGGTCAATGTCTTCTGCATACCATAAAGCTTAGGCTGAATCTACAGAGCCTCTTTTTATGCATCACATAAGCTTTTACAGATAAGTGTGCTCTTCTAATCCTCTAAAGATTCCATACAAATTCAGCCTTTCCCCTCCTAAACTCCCTAATTTCTTGCTTTCTCGGAAGATATTTCCACATTTGCCTTCTCAAATATGTTTCAATTTCCTTGGAGATACACTAATTATTTTGCAGAATAGCTGTTAAGCTCTGTATCTAACTGGCCTATTAACAAATTTAACACTCAACAAGGGAGCAAAATTCTACTCTTTCCCAATATCTTAAGCCAGGTTTGACCATACCTGTAAGATGGCATAAGATCTTGAAGTAGCACATTAAAACTTCTGCAGCCAGATAAGAGCTGATCTGATTTATAAGCACTGTTCCCATTAAAACTTGTTCCAAATATTTTAACAAACCAGTTCTGTATCAGATCAAGCAACCTATATCAGAATTCCCAAGACCACACACAGGTCCTTTCAGGGTCCCTTTCATTCCCTTCCCCCTTCACTGTGAGGATGGTGAGGTACTGGGACAGGTTGCCCAGAGAGGTTGTGGATGTCCCCTCTATCTCTGGAGGTGTTTAAGGCAAGGGTGGATGAGGCAATGAGCAACCTGGACTAGTGGGAAGTGTCCCTGCCCATGGCAGAGGATTTGGAACTAGATGATCTTTAAGGTTCCTTCCAGCCCAAACCATTCTATGATTCTATGATTCTTGATGAGCCTGAGCTCATCTCAGGCTCTGGTTGAAGCCGCTCTTCCACAAATGAAAGCTTGATGGTGCTCTTTCTATCTGGAGCCTCACCACTTAGCATCTGTCTCTCACCTTGGATGCCCTCTCTTGGACAAAGCCCTTCTGCTTCCCCTTAGGCTGTTGCCTGAATCACAGCAATTGTATTTAGTAATCTTGGCTCTGCCACTAAGCCAGAACCAAGCCCTATCACAGAGCCAGACTTGTCATAAGCAGCATTCCCTGGATGCAGCTCAGTACACTGAGATGTTCATGGGAACAAGCAGGCAAAGCCATCTCCTGGCAATCGGACAATGAGGAGCTTTGCTGCATCACTGCTGGCTGAATATCTCAGTATCAGCAATAAGCGGTCCTGGGGCAGTGTGGGAGACAGGCTCTGAATAGCACATACCAGGGGACTGTGAATGTCCATGGCAGATCTAGTTCTTTCCTTGTGATCGGTTGCAAGCTCCAGGAGCTGCATCCTGTCCTGGTGAGAAATACAGACATAATTCCTACATGCACTGCAGATTATGACATCTTCCCATATTTGGAGTTTGATCCTTCTATGCTAAGAGGAAAGGAAGCATCCATAGCCATAGAACACACTGCTATAAAGAGGAAACCCTAGGAATTGTTGAGTTCCTACAGGAAACAAGAAAGGTCCAGGATCAAGAACAGAGAACAAATTCATTCTGCAGAACCTTTCCTAACAGCCAGGGGAAGTTACACTTGCTGTGTAACAGAAAACATCTTTTCTGTTTCTTACAACATAAAGTTGGTCTGGAAAAGTAAAAAGATATCAGGTGTCATCTAATCAAGGCCTTGCAGCAGTGATGAAGGACATCTCTTACTACTTCACTGTCATATTAGCAGTTTCTACAGCTTTATATGTCTTTCCCATGCAAACCTTTGAGCACTCACTACTATAGTTCAATAGGTAGTAAATAGCATGATAGGAGAGTTAGCCCATCCTTGTTTGGGATACACTCTGAAATAGAGACATTCATCCATCTTCTTTGCCCTGTTTAGTCCATCTTCACACTTATTCTACTGCATACAGTTCTGCTTTTGTTTCACATGCTAATGTAAATAAAGCCTTTTGAAGATATCTTCAAGTGTCATCATCTCTCCTGAGGCAATCAGCCCTGCAGAGCCAGCCAGGATACAAGAAAGAGCTAGCTATAACTGGCACTGCTGCTGCAAGCAAGATTGGATGAGGTGGTATTATGAGAAAAAATAACTAGGAAAGAGAGAAAATATAAGTAGAATACAAAGAAGAGGGAGAGAAGGGGGAAGCCAATTGCATAAGCCAAACAACAACAATTCATAGCTTCCCCATACAAACAAACTACACCACTCAAGTGCTCTATGCAAAGGAAAGCTGCCCCACACTACAGAAGACTACACTTAGTACTAAGTGCAGACCTGTCTCATGGACTTACTACCCAGCGCTGACAGGCAAGTGAAGTGGCTGCAGCTGGTGCTGGCACTTGCACAGCAGGTTCCCCTTGGGTACTTTGGTCCCTTCCAATTGCCATCTGCTCGCTCTTGGCCTCTCAGAAGCACAGAGATGGTAGATCTTTTTCATGTGCCACAGATCAAACTCAGCTCCAGCCCTGAGGGATTTCCCGTCTTTTTTTCAGACAGACTGCAGCTGCAGACACAGAAACTGAATGCTCAGGGAGGTTGCCCTTGAGTGGCTTCATAAACCATCAGGGTTAGCCAAGAGTCACAAGAGAAACAACCAGCAACACAGCACTTCTGTTGCTGCTAGCAAACCCCATTAACCTGTTTGCATGGCTGGAGCAGTGGAAGATGCGGGCATCACCTGTTTTTCCACATGAGTCAGCAACTCACCCTGGAAAAGTTGCTACGACAATAAACTACATTGTATACTGTTAACAAGAAACTGCTAGCCTGGACAAAGATGGGAGTTCACTAGTTTACTGTCTCTTGCCCCTGAGTCTACAAGTTCAAGATATCAAACTCTCGGTGTTCTTACATACTCCCTAAACAACCAGAGCATAAAATGGAGCTTTCTATATTGTCAAGGTTTTCACCTCTTCAGCAATGGCTTCCCTGGCAATGGTCTGAGATTACCAAGTACCTACACACCCTTCCTCGCCATGATCCCTCAGGATCCCCACCCAATACTCAGGAGAAATCTCTGTGAATTTACTACCAGTAAGGACCCCCCCTGTGTTTGTAAACCACTTAAACTCAAAGTAAGACCTTTCTGCTGATCTCACCACGTACCAATCACCTGGTGAATGTTGATGTTTATAGACTGTAATATTAAATTGCCTCTTCATAGTGCACAGATTCCACTAGAGGAATCAGAAAGCCATGCATTTCACTACCAGCACACTCTAACCCATTCAAGAAACCCCTCTACAGTGGCTTTTTTTCTTTAGGAGACTAAAGGGCACATCTAGCACATCAGCCTCCTGTTTGGGTCCTCAAGGTCAGGCTGCCATCCCATGAAGCTGACTCCCATGATAGCAGCAGCTGACACAGATCATATAAGGGTGTACTTTACATCAGATTTGTATCTTCAGTTTCCATACAGGTGGGATGGAGCCACTTCTTTTCCCACTGAGTTAAGGAACACTTCAGTATTAGACACAAATGTAGTTTTCCTATTAAAAACACAAAGATGTTTTAAAAACTTATTTTTATTGAGACAAAATATTTTTTCCTGGGCAAAAATAACAGGAGGTGCCAGATTTAGACTTTAAAAAAAAAACAAACTAGTGATAATTATAGAATAACATTGTTACACAGAAAAAGGATGTGAGCATACTGTCTATTGGTTATGGCATTGCAATCAGTAATAAACACTATTTGCTCTGAAACCTGGCACAGATGGTACACATAGCATCACTAAAATAAAGAGCTCTCTGTACACTGTCCTCTTCATAGTTTACATCACCATTAATGTTTACTGTCTGTATTTACTACAGACAGAGAAATGTAGGCAGCAAGTAATAAATCCATAATTATTCTATGCCTCTGTAAGGTCTTGTCACTCTAATGTGGGATAAAAACCCTAGTATTTTACTTTCTTTCCATTAAGGAAGAAACCAGTTCAAAAAGTTGCTCCTGGGTTTCCTTCATCAGTAGTTTAAATTTCCAGTTTACTGAATACGCATTAACTGTTACTGACAGCATCAGGAAGCATAACTTTTGAGTACTTTGCCCAGCACTTTTTGAAAGGGAACTCATTACAAACCCGCATGGTCCTCAGTCTTACATTCATGTTCATTAGAGACAAAAGTTCACTCTTTTTCCAGTTCTCATATTCATAGAATCATAGAATAGCTTGGATTGGAAGGGACCTTGAAAATCATCTAGTTCCAACCCCCTGACATAGGCAGGAACACCTCCCACTAGATCAGGTTGCTAAGTGCCTTGTCCAGCCTGGCCTTAAACACCTCTAGAGAGGGGGCACCCACAACCTCTCTAGGCAACCTGTCCGATGTTTCACCAGCCTCACCATAAAGAATTTCTTTCTTATATCTGGTCTGAATCTACCCTCTTCCAATTTTCAACCATTATTCCTAGTCATTCTATCACATATCCTATTAAAAAGTCCTACCCCTGCCTTTCTGTAGGCCCCCTTTAGGTATTGATAAGCTACAATGAGATCCCCCCTGACCCTTCTCTTCTCCAGGCTGAACAACCTGTCCTCATAAGGGAGTTGCTCTAGCCCTTTGATCATCTTTGTGACCGTCCTCTGGACCTGCTCCAAGAGATCAATGTCCTTCTTATGCTGAGGGCTGCAGAACTGGACACAATATTCCAGGTGGGGCCTCACCAGAGCTGAGTAGAGGAGCAAAATCACCTCCCTTGACCTGCTGGTCACACTTCTCTTAATGAAGCCTAGGATTTGGTTAGCCTTCTGGGTTGCAAGTGCACTTGCACAGTTTCTAATCATTAATTGCTACTATATAAAATGTTGATCTGTAAAATCAGTATTAAGGAAAATGCTCAGTGTACCCTTTCAACCCCCCTTTCTGCTAAAGGAACCGTAGCATAGAAAGAAAAACTTGTATCTTAGAATGGGAAGCTGGAAACCATGGACATTCTAGCTGTCACCTACAAGCATATAGTTACTTATCAGCATACCTAAGAGCAAAATCCAAGTTTTTAAAATCCCATTACGAATACAATGCTCTCTTTTCCTTTAGTCCCTTTATTCCTGTAGATCCTGCACAAGCACTTCAGGCAGGGTGTGATCCTGTAGAACCCTTGGTATGTAACCATGAATTTGAAGATGCCATTAAAACAAGAGATGCAGAAAAGGTAAAATGGCAACTTCAGTCCAGAAGGGTAATCTTAATTTTTGTCTTTCTTAGTTTTCACATTCTTGTTTGTGTAAGTTTAATACTTTAAAAGTCCCAAACAAACCACACCACAAGATTCCAGGTAAACAGTTTCATTGTGGTATCCATGGTAATTACTTTCCAGAATTACTAGTAAGGTCTGGTTTAGAGTGAATGTATCAACAGACAAGAGTTAATTCAAACAATACTGAATTACTTTCATTCTTTTGCTTCTGATAGAACTTACTCAAAGCTACCAGAAAGAATCTGAAAAGAGAACTGGAACAAAAAGTAACCAGCCACTCTTCCTTGTTTTCTCCCCAGACATCCATCCTCTGCAGTTTCACAGCTACAGTGCAAGGAGAAAGTATAAATTAGGGCAGGTAAGCCATTAGCACATCTCTTGGCTGGGGAAATGGTTGGATTTGCCTTATTTTTCCTGACAAAAAAGAAGGATATCTTAACATTGAGACCTTTTCACGCAGGCTGTAGCGCAAGTGCGCTGAGATTCCTCAAGTACCCTAACAAGCATAAGGGAAACAGGCAACGCTCAGCACTGATGCTCTGAGAAATTAACCATCAGAAATTAAGCAGCAATTTATTTTTTAAAAAGTCAAAACAATTTCCAACAACAAAAAAAAAAGCTCCTTCCCATCCTATCGAGCCTGCTTTCCCTGGGGCAGGCTGCTAACGCACCTGCTGCCTAGAAATACAGCAAAAAATCGCCCCCAAACTGCACATTGTAGGGGATGCAGCGGGTGTTTGGTATCAGGTATACCCCCAGCAGAAACTGTGGAATACCCCAGTACCTCGCTAGGATACTCAGCAACGTGGGAACCGTACAAACGCCCACATGACGGGACAGTAGTGCCCACCGAAAGGGTGGTGGGCGAAGGCACATGCTCAGTGCGGGCGGCGGGCCCCGCCTCCGCCTGACCCGGATACAGACGGCGCTGCCTGCCGAGTAGCGTGGAGCCGGGCCGGCCCCATCGCCTCTGCAGCAGTAGAGGGACCGGAGTACCCAGTCGGTGCTATGGGACTGTGGTGAGCGCCCGGCACTGCTGCCCACCCGTTCCACCTTGCCTACCCCCCACCCTCTGCGGCCATGGCCCCCATGGGGATCCGTCTGTCGCCGCTTGGCATGGCTGTGTTCTGCCTTCTGGGGTTGGGCGTCCTCTACCACCTCTACTCCGGCTTCCTGGCCGGCCGCTTCGCCTTCTTCATGCTGAGCGAGCCGGTGGCCGGTGGGCCCGAGTTCCCCCACGGCTCCGCGCCCGCCGGTTCCGTGGACCTGCGGGAGCTGCTGGCCGTCTCTGTCCTGGCCGCCGTCAGGGGTGGGCAGGAGGTGAAGCGAGTCCGGGAGGGCAACGTCCTCAACGCCAAGGCGAAGGGGAAGACGCGGGAGGGGGCCGAGGAGCAGCTGACGAGTGGCGACCTCCTCTCCAACCGCAGGATGTTCTACCTGCTGAAGGGCGCCTTCCCCGCCGTGCAGGTGAGTGCCGGGATCCCTCCCGTCGGGCCGGGGAGGGCGGTTGGGGGGCGAAAGGAGGCCCGGGTCCGAGCATCTTCCTCTCCCTGGAGCTGCTGTTGTGCCCTGTTCTGTTCCTGCCAGCCGTTACCGGCCGTGTAAAGTTCGCCCCGAGGCTAACCGCGGCGGCTGGGCCGGTTGCTGGTTGAGAGGGGGAGGATCGCGGCTGCGTTTTGTAACTGCCGGCGGGAAATGCTGCTCTTTATTCCGTGTTTTTCCACCTTCCCCTTGTAGATTTTGTGCCGGTGCCGCCTCACGCTGGTTAGCCGGGGAGTGTCGGGTGGCAGGGGAAAGGGGCAGAGGGTGTGGGCAGAGAGTGTGTGAGAGAAGCCACGTCCTGCGAGGCTTAGCGTTCGGAATGACATGGGCTTCGTGAGAGGGGGGAAGCACCGAGTCCACCCGTTGTGGCTTACCTGTTGTCTGCTTAGGGGTAAAGGGAACTTTGTAGCGCATTTCTGCACAAATCTGTGGTGCTGAGATTGTCAGTGCTGCTGTTTTGTGAGTTGCCTTTCCTGCCTGAAGTTGCTGAAGGGCTGAGAATTCGAGGTTTGGGAACATACTGTTATGGTATCTTAGTTTCTAGCGCTTGTGACTTGGGTACAGCAGATAAGCTGACAGCTGTGTCACACTGTGGGTTACTGCCTGCCTGGGCAAAGCGAGTTTACTCCTCTTTTGGAGGTGTGCAGTTCTCCCTGCTCTCTTGACCTTCTGAAATATGCCTGTAACACTTCAGGTTTAACCTAAATCAGTAGCATGCTTCTAGGCTTTCGGTGGCTTTTTCTTTCCCACTTTAGTAAATGGGAACTTCACCCTCCTAGCGTTAAATTTCTTGGCTTTTTACAGTCATTTGAAACTAATAAGGAAGAAACTCGCAGTTCACTATGAGGGTGGTGAGGCACTGAAACAGGTTGCCCAGAGAGATGATGGAGGCCCCATCCCTGGAGGCATTCAAGGCCAGGCTTCATGAAACTGGGCAACCTGATCTAGTACAGGATGTCCCTGCTCGCTGCAGAAGGGGTAGACTAGATGACCTTTGAAGGTCCTTTCCGACTCAATGGATTCTATGAGTAGAAAGCCCAAAGTTTGGATTGCAAAGGTGATGATCACATATTTTGCTGTACAGATTCAGAGAGAAAGTAGAGTAGTTAGATTTATTTTTTTGTTTAATTACTACTCTGTGAGTTCTCAGTATGTTTTGGAAGTTCCTGTGTCAGTTGATGACAAACTCAACATGAGCCAACAGTGTGCACTCGCAGCCAAGAAGGCCAACCAAATCCTGGGTTGCATCAAGAGGAGTGTGACCAGCAGGTCAAGAGAGGTGATTTTACCCCTCTACTCAGCACTGGTGAGACCCCACCTGGAGTATTGCGTCCAGTTCTGGAGCCCTCAACACAGGAAGGATATTGAGCNGGGAGGACTAGAAACAATGGATATAAATTAGAGGGGGATAGATTTAGACTAGACATAAGAAAGAAATTCTTTACAGTGAGGGTGGTGAAATACTGGAACAGGTTGCCCAGGGAGGTTGTGGATGCCCCCTCTCTGGAGGTGTTCAAGACTAGGCTGGACAGGGCACTGGGCAGCCTGGTCTAGTGGGAGGTGTCCCTGACTATGGCAGAGGGGTTGGAACTCTATGATCTTTAAGGTCCCTTCCAACCCAAACTATTCTATTATTCTATATAGTGGTGAGATTTGTTGATTGAGGATTTTTTAAGTGTTTCAGAGAACCCATTTGAAATATAAAGGAGACACCAAATTCTTCTATATTTGAAATAAACTGGGCATGTGATTAATGTTTTTCTGCAGAAAGACTATAAAGGCTATGCTATGAAGGTTGCTGTATTGCCTGTGAGTAGGACCTTCACAGGCCATAAATTAAAAGAAGAAAGTGTATTGCCCCCTCTTTTGCTATTCAGTGTCTTTATGGAGTTTGGAATTACAGCATACTTGTGTCGATGTGTGCCTGAAACCTGTGTTCTTTCCACACTTTCAGATGTGGAAAGACCTTATTAGTTTAGGTAAGAGCTGTGGCTCTAGAGAAGGCTGGAAGTTTAGTTTGGACTTCACAATCTCATTAAACTGTGTTTTCTGTGGTCACTATGTCAACTCTGCTTCCATGCCTGAATAGCAGTGACAATCTGACTTGTGCATCTTCTTCTCAGACAGCATTATCTTTGAACATCTACTTTTAGAAAAACTTTGTTTTTTATTTTCCTCTGCTGCTAGTCTTCAAAAACAGATGGTACTTTCTGAAGTGAGTGTGTCTCCAACTCTGTGGAACTGGAAAAAATCAGGCAAACATCCCTGTTACTGCTTTTTATCTCCCCTATCCCACCTCCCATTTGATTGAGTTTGAACATTGAGGGTAACTAGGAAGAGTTTGTTTGACAAACTTTTTGGCTTCTCTAGTTACTCAGTCTGACAGATCAGCTTTGGAGTATTTGGTGTTTGGAAAATAACAGCTGATCTCATGCAGCATTTAAAAAATATCCACTAAGCTCTAAACACTGATAAGACTGTTTTATTAACATCTATACTATGATGAAGAGGTATTCACAAACACTTGTCCAAATCAAAATAAAAACTTCAGTGGTATACATAGGTGTGAAGACTAGGTTTCATCTCAGTTGGCAAATGCTTCACGTGTACCTTCAGCACAATGCAAACAAAGCTGCTGCTGTTTCACCGAACAGACCTGCTCCCATTTTGGTGTGAATGTGAGGATTATCGAGTATTTCCTGGGACACTTTTCCTGTGAGGCAGAATAGAACTGCATGTTGTAAGAAGTATCAGAGTTTATATCTGTAGCCTTATCCCTTCTACAGATGCTACAGATTTAAATTTACAGATTTAAAGAGTCAAATAAAACCTCTCTCCTCTTCTTGCTAGGTAAGTTTCTAGCATTTAAATTGGTGTGAAATGCTGTAGACACTGTGCCAAACATGCCTGGAATGGAAAGGAGATGATCCATTAGTTATCCTTCAAGAATAACTATGGCTTTCTAGTGTTTAAAAATAACCACAGAGAGAAGTAATTTGACTGAAATAAACTTAAGTTGGGGAGCAGCCTTGGATTCCCTGTGTTGTGCTGTTGGATGTAATTTAAGATCTGTCTGAGGCAGATCTTGTTTTACAGTGTAATTATTAAGAGACTAATGAAGAGTATGGTTTCTCACAGAAGTTGAAATAGATATGTAAAATGTCTTACTTACAGCACTGAGTGTTGTGATTCATAAAAAGAATGAAAATCTGAGGGGAGTAAAAGAGGTGATAGAACCCAAGCACACAGAAAGTGTTCTTTGTTCTTTTAAGTAAAGGCATCCTTTACAGAGGAAGAGGAACTCCACTGCTTACATTACCTGCTCTATTTGCTATAAATAGATGCATTTGCATCAGTTCTCATAGCTAGGTTAGGTAAGACCAAAGAGGAGCAGATCAGTTCTGTTTTATGATTGTATGGTGGAATGAATGAGTTGAGTATTGTTTTATCCCTCAGAAGCACACTTGAGTAAGATGGGTCAGGAAGGAGCATGTCAGTTAGTTCTTTCTAACTTGGGCATTACCTGGTGTTGCCTGGTTGCACACAACATCCAGCAGTGAATATTTGCGTGCATCTTCTATGAAGTGCATTTGTGTGGTGATTTTAAAATAAATTTAATGCTAAAAATATGCAGTGTTTTTTCTTGATAAATTCAGCAGCTCTAGCTGAAGCTTGAGGTGTTGCTGTTCCTGCTCTACTAGTGTGTTTCCTGTGTCTGTTTTTTGCCATACTGACAATAAGTTTAAGCTCTGATACTGTTATAATAATCCCCTCTGCTCCTCCTCATTGTTTTAATTTCTCTCATCATTTCTGGGTTACTATCTCTGCTTTCCTGATTGATTCTTCATGCAGCCTGACTGATTCCTTGTATTAACGCAGTGGTGCTGCAGTAGTAGGACTGGATGGGAATCAGCTGAAGGGAGTTGCTTAGGCCTGCACTGCTGCTAGCATAGAGAGGGCTGGGAGTCGGTGTTTCCAAATCTAGCTAGAGACTGGCCAGAAGCACTAGTATCTTCTGCCTGGAAGAGCTTCTCTGTTTGGAGAGATTCTTTCATGATAACGGGGCTTCATCAGCATTAGCTAGTAAAAGAGTATCAGCACCACGTATCAGGGTCTTCTATTTTTCTAGTGCCAGTTGTCCAGGGATCAGTGTCAGGAGTTTGGCATCTGATGAAAACATAAAGATGACTTAGGAATACTCTGTGTCAGTTCTCATAATGGCATTACTAACAGCCTGCTTTAAAGGAGTGGTCCGGCTTGGTCACAAATCCAGGAGTGACAAGTAAAATGTTAACTAACATTTTACCCAAAGACCCTTTGCCCTCCAACTATGAAAGAGACAATTTTAAAGCAGCCGCACAATTTTTCTTTTTTGCTCTTGCATTGTACTAATATTATTTTTTGCAGGATGCAGACTTCAGTCGTACTTGCCAGAATTAATTCTGCCCTGCACTCTCACTTTGAGCTGTTTGGACTTATTTTTGACCAGTGCAATGATTTGTGTTCTATAGTTGTGCTAGCTATATATCACATCTTTTGATGTAAATACTGAATAGAAGAATATTCTTTGTTTGGTTTTTGGGGTTTTTTTAGTTGTGACTGTAAGGGACAGGAAGGCTTCATCTGTCAGTGTTTCTCTTCAATATTCTCTATTGGTCTCACCACTGCCCCAAACCCAAAGGTACTTCCATCTCTCCCCCAGTTAAGCCACATGAGAAAAACCTCATTTCAGGTTTGTGCCTGATAATTCTGGAATTGGGTATCAGTGTTTGAAATGGAAATTTAAGAACATGTCAGATCTACGTTTGATGAGATTTCCTTCTAAATGAATTCTGCTTTTTGAAGATTAATGTTTCCAAGCACTCCATTTCTTATTTTTTTTTATTAATCATGCTACTTGAAGCACTTCCTAGGTTTAAACATGCTGCTTTCAGTCAGGTTTAAATACTATGATAGTGCCAACTGTCATATGTGGGAAACTCCGCATCTGATACCAATTCTGTGGGAAAGATTAGATATGTTAAAGAAGTAGATTTAAGAAACAAAATGCTACTTAATCCCCTGATGGATTTTGGTGCTTTGCTGAATAATTTCAATAATTTGTTTGTCTCTTCACGTTGTGAGAATGACATCCTCGGGCCTTAAGGTCTTTGATCAAAATCAACCTTCTTCTGACCTGTATGGTTTTAACACCTTCCAGCAAGTTTCCAAGTAAAGCAAGAAATGTGAATATTAATCTGACATTTCAGGTATAGATGTTTGGAAATGTCTCTTAACTTGGAATTTTAGTTGATGCTAGGTGACTTACCCAGGCTCACTCTAAATAATGTGAAGTTAAAGCTTGTAACTTTGTGATAATGAGTTGTGTGATTATCTTTTTAGATGTAATTAGAAGTAGTTCATTTGGCTTTTGTGTATACTGTGGGTGTTTAATCTGTCAGTTGAGCATCTGGAGATTTGAGTTTCTTCGCAGTGTAGGCACAAACAGCAAAAGTTTCTTGGTGTTATTTGGTCTGTTGTTAGACTTCTAGCATGGCCTTATTTGGATGTTTTCTAAAAATGGAAAGTAGTATTGCAACTCTTGTGACAAGCTGGTCATCCCATTCTCTTTGCTAGACTTGCATTTGTATAGAAGGTTAACAGAATTTTTGCCATCTGCTGAAACAATTGGTGTGAACTAATGAGCAAGTGACTTCACTTTTACTGGGTTTAAATTACATTTGTTTCTGCTGACTAGTGGTGGAAGCTGTAAATTCTGTGATACGTGCAAATTCCTTCTGTTGTATATTTGTTGTTTTCACCAATTCCTGTCATAAGTCAGTAGAATCATAAAATTGCAGCATGGCTTGGATTGGAAGGGACCTTTAAATGTCATTTTCAGCCCCCTGCCACAGGCAGAGTCATCTCCCACCAGACCAAGTTGTTCAAAGCTCTATCCAAGTCTGGCCTTGAGTGCTTCCAGGGATGGGGAGTTCACAGCTTCTCTGGGCGATCTCTTCCATTGTCTCACCACCCTCACAGTAAAGAATTTCCCTAATATCTAATCCAAATCTCCTCTCTGAGTTTATAGCCGTGTCCCCTCATCCTATTGCTACACAACCTTTCAAAAAGTCAATTTTCAGCTTTCTTCAGATAAGCCCCCTTCAGGTACTGGAAGACTGCTATAAGATCTCCCTGGAGCCTTCTTCAGGGTGAACATCCACAACTCTCGACATGTTCTCATAGGTGAGGTGCTTTAGTCCTTGAATCCTTTTTTTGGCCCTCCTCTGGACCATGTTGCTCCAGTATTTGGTGCCCCAGAACTGGACATGTTACAGATGGGGTTGCTCAGGGGCAGAATTGTCACCTGGTAAGTCTTTACCATTTATGAAAAACTTTTTGTTCCACTTTACTTCCTGCTGGCTTAATGCTCAAAGCCATGCAATAAGTTTTGATAAGTGCTAATCAAGTTATTTGACATTTAGGCTTGTCTGTATTCCTTGTGTACCCTATCATCTTATTCCTACATGAAGTAACTTCTTATTAAAATAAATTAAGGTGTAGTCCTTATAGACAGAACTTCTCTATCATGGACTTCTGTGACTTGAAAAATGAGTGCCTCTCCCTGTTTAATGTCATTATTATATAAGTATTCTTTGTTTTCATTTCAAACAAATTACAATGTAAGATTAATGGGGTTAGTACTTCTTAAATATTGGTATAATTTTATACCTTAAGTATTTATGTATAAAAATAATTCAAAATTTTAATATACTCATTACCATTTAATGAGCTCTTTATTTAGAGACTCATATAATTCAGCAAGTCCTTCTATCCTTCTGTAAGAAAACCTGTCCTGCTTTTAAAAGTCTTTGTAAATTGGAACCTGGCAGCAGAAACCTTTTTGATAGGCAGGAAGATGATCATCTCTAAAAGCTCATTTTTCCTTACTAATGTGTTGTGGTAATCTAAGGAGGAAAAGAACTCTTTCAAAAGGAAGCAGCTGGCTTTAAAAATGTCAGTGTATTGAATAAACCCAGAATTTTTTACAATGCTGGCAAGGCAGTTCTTCAAACTGGAGCTTAAGGGCATTTTAAACTTTAAGGAAGTGATATTTTGATTTCTGAGTGTGTATTCTTTTCAGTGTCAAGTAACAAGCTTTCAGGAAGTGGCTTTCATTCATAGCGAGAATTCAAGAGTGTGAAGGGAGGGATCAGGAGAGGACCTGGCTACAGGTGGTCTAAGTCTTGAAGTCAGTGCAAGTTCTTCCTTTTGTAACAAATCCTGGAGCCCACAATAACGTATTTTTTTCTGGTTATAGGAAATATGGTGCTTTGATCCCACTTCATCTCCTGGCAAGTGTTCTCCTCTTGTGCTTATTTATTTGTCCTGACTTGTTGAGTGGCTGTTTACCTTCAGAGGTTTTGGCATCTGATTCCTTCACACAGTCTGTACATACAGATGTTGTGAGAAGATTAGACGGCTTTCAGCTCTGATATATTTGAGGGGGAAAAATAGAATATGAGCAAACAGATGCAAGATAACGTAGCTTTTTGGAGCATCATAACTTCACTGCTTGGAAGAAGGGTAAGGTGTGAGGCCAGGGGAGGCCCAGTGGCTACAGGTTGAACTGCACTCCCCAAAGCTGTGACGTTTCTGAAGAGTGGTCAAATAACAGCAATTCCAATGCAGTCTCTTGCAGCCACCTAGTAGATTGGTATCATTATGAGGTGTATAGTTGTCGATACCCTGTTATGATTGCTCTGGACATTATATACTGATTAAAACATCTTCTGCTATCCCCAAGGAACATCTGTCTGTCAGCCAGTAAAAATCTATCAGAATCATTGTCAGTTTATTGTTTGTAAATGTTTACATTTATTTATTTACTTCTGTCCCTCCAATCCTTTCTTCCATCTCCTGTCACATGAATACAAACGGCAAACTTAAGTTTTGGTTTTGGGTGTGCATTGTGTAATCACCGATGAAGTGGCTGTGTGTCATACAGAGTTAGTGCCGTAACAGAACAGAAATCCAAAGTCAAACATCTATTAATGTTTTACTAACATTCCCCTTCATCTGTGCCTCCAGGCTTTTCATTTTCATGGTCTGATTCAATGCTTAAATTTATTGATTCGAATCATAGAATCAGAGTATGGTTTGGGTTGGAAGGGACATTTTAAGGTCATCTAGTAAACACCGAGCAGGGGTGTCTTCAACTAGATCAGGATCCTCACAGCCCCCTCAAATCTGAATTTGAATGCTTACGGTGCTGGGGCATCCATTATCTCTGTCTGCCCATTCCAGTCTCTGTTGTTGAAATATAATACCTGAAATTAATATTAAGACATGAGAATATCTTCTTTTACTGCTACCTAAACCGTGGAAGGCTTTTTTGTTTTAAATTTTGGTATTGGGTAGCTTAATTAGTGTTTCTTCTTTTATGGTACAGCTGGGATAGTATTTTTGTGGTCATCTTGGTTTTTATTCTAATAAGCTGCACTGAGATTAGAGTTTGAGGGAGGTGATATTGACAGTCTCAGGAGTAAGAAGCTGTACTTCCTTATCTTTTTCAAGATACTGGATAGTCTTTGTATTAAATGCATAATGAGTATTGGGATAAATAAGGATGTGGGAAAGAGGGGGAGTAAAAAGTTTAAATAAAATTCATATACTACCAAACCCTTTCTAAGAAAACCGTTGCATTTTCATGTACTAATGTTTATCTTAAAAGTCATTGGTGTATTTGAACAGAAACACCTATTTTTCTTAAGTTTATATACTTTGAGTTTAGTTTATGCTTAATGTGTGATGCAAACTAAGAAAAATCTTGAATTTCTTTACCTCACCACAGGGAGCGAGCTAGTCTTCAAGTAGGTTTGCTGAGTGGTGTGCTGCCATAAGGACATTGCAAAGTGCTGATAGCAGGTACCCCAGCACAGGACAAGAAGCCACTGTGAAGTTCCCCACCTTAATGCTCTCTACACTACTTGAGCGGGGATTGTAGTGAGGTAGATGTCCTATCCTTTGTTACTTGAGATGAAATTGACAAGTCATGGTGTCAGCTTTCTCCAGGGAGATGTAGATTGAATCTTAGGAAAAATTTATTTAGGTAAAGGGTTGTCAAGATTATTTTCTTCCTTCAGGTAGCTCTGTGACATCATCACTATTACCTTTTTTTCCCCCCACTTTTTTCTTTTTTTTTTTTTTGTCTGGTAGATTAATCATAACTGTTGAGAAACTTCTCACAAGCATTATAAACACTACAGCATAGTGGCCCTTTCTGCATTTAGAACTAGACAGAAGTCTTTTGCTGAGAACAGTGCCTTTCAGATCATTGCAGGCTTTTAATTTTAGTGTACTGTTACAACAGGTTTATTGTTTTTTTTCTTTAGGGGATTGGTTCCAACCCTTTAACTTTTTGGAGGCCTCTTCTGTTGAGGAAATGTGTTCTTACAGTGGTGCGTAATATGCTGCAGTGGAACTGAATCCTCCCAGGGGCTGTGTTGAGGCTGCCAAGTCTGTGGAACTAGTCATCTTGACTTTGCAGGACTGTTCTCCCTAGGAGAAAATATAATCATCAGGTTTATTATACAGTGACAGATGTTTAATTTGTAAATGGCACAGCAACTTCAAGGACTGTGTTTGGCATACAGAGCTTCACATACCGATTTTTACATGAGAGGACAGCTATGGAGTTGCTGTAATTCTGTTTCCTTTCTATATTGAATTCTGGTGGCCCTTAACCCTTTGCTAATGATCTATTACAATCGAGATGCATGATGTCTCTTGTAATGATGTGAATTATGTAAAAATCTTGCTGATACAAAGTTTGTAGCATCCAAACATAATCTGATTATTCATTTTATTTTCATTGCCTTTCAATTTCACTTGCCTACAGCACCTATAATAACGAGTTGATTTAGTCAGAGAGGCTTTTTATGGTCTAGTAGTCAGATACCTGAGTTTGAGCTAGCAGTCTCCACTTTATTTGTGGAAAGTAAAGGGAAATCACTGCTTCTAGGCTGTGCACCTACAATTTTGCTTTGACTGGACATCAAAGCTAGACAATTTAGAAAGGGAAAGCTAGCAAGAATAAGAACTTGTGTTCCTAATGTTTTGAAATGTCCTTGATGTCCAAATAGGTTACAGTCAGCTTCAGACATGTAACTGTCATATCTAAGCCATGAGCATTGTTGTCTTACTGAGTAGATTGGTGCATTTCTGAGGGCTGCACACAGACTGAAGCTTGAAAAGCACAGTAGCAGGGGTTTCTTTTTTATTGTCATAAGAAGCAAAGAAATACTAATCTCCATTACTTATGTCTGATTGCATTACAGCTCTCCTATAAAACGCATTTGCAATGGGAGTAAGTTGGTGTGGATAGATTAAGGCAGATTGATTTATATTTCCCCAGCAGTTTTTCCTGCCAGGATGTTTTGTAACATGAGAAGTCATGTTTTGTGGTAACTGCTTCTCTTGTGATCCAAAAATGTCTCGCTACTGAAGTCACAATGACATTATATTGAGTTTTGGAGAACATTCTTCCATCCGAGAGACTTGGACTGTGTGTTCTGCTACTGGACCAAACTTTTCAGCATGCAGACGTGATCTCTGATCCAAATTCATTGAGGTAGACAATAAGTGATGATAGAGTTAAATGTGGCCTCCCACTGCTGTCTATGAATGTTCTTCACAGCCCTCCTACACTACATTAATAAGGTATTATATATAAAGGAAGATACATCTAATGGTTGTGTAGTGGTTGTGTTCAGTTGATTTGCTTAAAATGATAGTTGTAACACAATGCTGGGATTCCTAGTCATGCTGCAGTCTGCAAAGCATTTATTAAATAAAATTATACACCTGCATCTGTATGGATGGAATAGTAGAACCACACAATATCTATATACTTCATGATACTCCAACTCAAATGTTTTGCTTGTAGTCTTTGAAGCATCTGCGTTTAACTTTTGGCTTAGGAAAAACCTTACCTGCTGTGAGAATTTTCAGTGGGAAGAGCTGCTGCCACAGAAACAGCATCCAGCTGTGGTGTTTGCAGTAAAATTCTTTATTGTGGTTTTCCATTGCTTGTCACATGATGGCAGTAGCTTGTAAGTAGCCAAAAATTATTAATTCATGTGCTTCTAGTTGGAGGTGAAGAGAGAAAGAAAATATAATAGCAAAATTACAGTTTTCCCCTTGTACAGTAACTACTATGTCTGGTAAGTTAATTCAGCTATTTTTGTTTTCTTATAGATAAACTCTGAAGAGCGTGTTGATACAGCTGATCAGGAGACAGTCTCTTGGGATCGCACTATTCCTGAAGACATAAAGCAAAAAATACAGCCTAAAGAAGTTCCAGCAGAAAGTGTTACTGTCTGGATTGATCCATTAGATGCTACACAAGAATACACAGGTAGCTGATTCTTGTTGACAAATCATGTGTGTAATTCTGGTGTCTGCCTTTTATACTGGAGACAAAATAGTAAGTATTTAAAATGGCGTCTCTTGTTAAACTGTGTTATGTTAAAGTCTGTGTGATTAAACTGCATAAAGAGCATAATGGACTCTGTATCAGACTGTAGTATTTACTTCTGTATATACCAACTCTGAAATTCCATTGGTATTCTTTGCAACTAAGTGATTGCTAAAGCAGATGGGAACTGTCCTTTATGAGTTCTGCTGGAATTACACATTTCTTTCGGTTACTACTGTGAGAATACTAAATGACTCAGAATATTTGTTGTTTGTTTATTTAAAAGGTATACAAAGTGAATATCCTGTTTCATTTGCTATAAAAAAAATGTTATGTTGTTTTCAAAAAAGCATGCATAATTCCATCTTTCCCATTTGCAAATGTTTTAAGGTCCCATGTTAGCAATTCAAGGCAACACAGCTGAAATTCTTGATCATCATGCTTCAGAATAAGCAGGAAAAAGGGGATTATTTTGTGAATATTCCATTGATGCAATGAATGTTTTTGACTATTTGAATTACCAGTTGTAAATCAACAGAGGATAAGAGGTGGGATAGTGAAAGCAGAAATATTTCCCTGAAAATACTGCTTAGGAAGCAACTGTGGATTTGGTGGTGAAAATATGCTGGAAAACTGCAAATTGTTTAAAGTTTTGAAAACTGCAGTGTTATTTGAAGATGCAACAAAGTTACATAGTAAGAAGCAGAATGTAGACTGGTGTTCAAAATATAATATTCAGGTAATGTTAGGTCTTATGTATTTTTATGTTCTTAGTGCCTGGCTGTAAACTTGTTCACTTTCTTGCTTTTCCCACAGAGGATCTTCGACAGTATGTTACAACAATGGTTTGCGTGGCTGTAAATGGTAAACCAGTAATAGGAGTGATACACAAGCCATTCTCATCATATACAGGTACCTTTATGCCTTCACATCTTTCCAGCATCTTCAGGGATAGTGTTAATTAAGATTTGATGTTTGAGGGAACATCTGTGTTTATAAATGAGAAAATACTACCTGAGGCAAAAGAGCACTGCTGCAGAAGTCAGAAATTGAGCTGCAGATGTGTTCTGTGCTATAAATTACGTATTTAAATTAAACAAACTGGAAATATCTTCAAAAATTAAGCCCCCTTCAGTTGGAGTGCTTACAGCAAACCAAACCTATGCATGCTGATGAGGTTTTTGTGTGCCTGTTGTCCTTAGCAGGAGTCTTTTTGCACTTTCATCAGAAGAACTTGGATCCATGATATTATATCCAGGATCTGGTGTTTAATCTATCTTTGTTTTTCACATGGAATAAAGATACTAATGGCCACTGTTTATGTGTAACAGGCAAGAATGTCTAGCATAACCATAATGATTATCTGGCATGCATTAAATGCCACAATCTCAACTAATAATTTTGTTGTATTAATGATGTATCAGTGAGGACTGCAAGCTTGGCAATATGTATGTGCTTCTGAAAGCTTTGAAGTAGTTTAAATACCATATCTTATGTATGGTATATTTGGATCAAGAGTTACTATTCTCACTTTCCCTTAGGCAATACTGACCTCTAGAGTTGTGGAGTTATGCGGTAGCTCTGGCATAGAAACTAAGACTAAATGCGTTTATCTGTTATTTAGTCTCCTTTTTTTAGCTCAAGATTTTGTGATAAATATTGTACTGTCTTTAGATATAAACTTAATTTCCAGTTACTTGAGTGTTGCTGCATTTTAATGGGCTTTAAGAATCTTGAGGGATTTTGGGAACATACTTTTCTAAGTATTAGCATCTATATGAAGAAATAGGGGTTTTTTTAGCACTGTAATTTTTAGGATTTATCTCCTTTAATAAGTGTTCAGGCATGACATCAAATGAGTTGCCATGAATTATGTCATTCTATGTGAAGAGAATTCATTTAGCAAGCTGGAAATGCCACTGTGTTGTGAGTAGGATTGTTCCCAATACTACCACGCTGATATGAAGCAGTAAAGAGCAATCAGCATTGTTACAACACATAATTCAGCCTGTTGCCATACAATCTGGCCCTCTACTGAGAGGAAATTGCTGGTTAGTCTGCTAAGTAAATGTCAAATTAGCGGGTAGGGGATGCCACCTACCAAGCTTGGCATTAAACCTCAAAATGAAACAAGTGGGAGGCTTTATTTTCTAAATCCAGTTCTCCAAAACACCCCATCACACATTCTTAATATTACCATCCTTCTGAGCTGTTGTCATTCTTAGCATTACTATCCTTCTGAACAAAATGGGTTGGTCTCTGCTTTGGAGGATAGTGGTGCTTTTTATTTGAGGAAATTAAGGACCTTTTTCTGAATTTGAGACATCTTTTTACTTGTGGTGTCTTTCCAATCACAGGTTCTAAAAATTGCCGCTTGTTTTTTCCCCTTCACTCTTTTTTCGGAAGTTTGGCACAAGAATAGTCAGGCAGGGGATTATGTCATGTGCACAAAAGGGGGGACAGAAAGGGCTGTTTCTGTTTGCTCATGTGCATATGGACTCCTTTCTTCTGCCAGCCCTAACCTCCCTTTTACAGTAGGGAGAGGAAATTAAGTCGGAGTAATCAGTTCCATTTTTTCAGATACGTATCTTTTAATCTTTATTCTTAACAGATTGCCTTTTGTAAGTCTGAGCAAAATTTGTGCTTCTGTTGTAGCCTGGGCAATGGTGGATGGCGGGTCAAACGTAAAAGCTCGTTCCTCCTACAATGAGAAAACTCCAAGGATTATTGTGTCCCGTTCCCATGCAGGAAAAGTTGAGCAGGTTGCACGGCAGACATTTGGGAACAAGACTGTGATAATTCCCGCTGGTGGAGCAGGTTTGGTTTCTTAAGCATCCTATTTATTTTGTTTCAGAATAATTTGTTATTAGAGAATAGGATGCCACTGTGGCTTTTTCCTTTTACCTTGTGTTTTCACATTCCTAAAAGCAAGCACTTGACAATTTCCCCTGTGCACAGAAACACACACACAATCTTCAGGCTTCAGGCTACTCAAAAGGTAGTGTGTTAGTGAATCTAACAAAGAGCACACTGATGTGCAGTTACTAAAGGCACTGATGCCTCTGTGGAGGACAAAGGGTTATGTGACCAAATTAAGAATCATGGAATAAAATCTGTTTATTGTTAGATAATTAGTGGCATATTTAATTAGGCAATGTCTTAAAAAAGCCATTAAGATTTGGTCCTATTCCTTTAATTTAGGAAAAACTAATGTCATTGAAGTCCATTTTTATCTGCTTCATGCTGTCCAAAGAGGTTACTTTTTGTAACCTTACATAATATCCATGTGTGGGGCTTACTGATAGAATACAAATTATATGGGGTACCAGAGAGAGGCAACAGCAGTTTTTAAGTGCCAGAAAAGCCATGCAAAACTTGAAATTTACAGAAATACATCTTTGAGTCTTTACTATGGAAAGCTAGGACTCCCTTACATATTGCTTAGTCAAGTTGATCTTGTTTAGGCACTTGACAGTGAATCAAAATGTGTTTTCTTATGATAAAGGAAGTGAAAGTGTTAACTGATTAATAGTGGATCTTCAGGGATTAATTCTGTATAAGAAAATAAAAGAACAACTTTGTGAAACAAAAACAGTTGAAAAGTTTTAAAAAACATGTAAGAGAGAATATAATTTGAGGAATGACTTTGTATGATGTAGGAGAAAGCTGGGTTCCTTTATTAGCGATATATGGATCTCCCTTTCATTGTAATAAAAAGTAGCAGGGGGAAATAGACTTCACCATAAAATAGAGATTGCAGAATAAATTCAGTGACCATAAGAGCAAAACTATATTGAGGTTTCTGGTCTTGTTCTTTTAGTATGTCTCCAGATGAGCCAACGTAACGTATACAAATAGTCTAGAAATAATGTGTCCCAAATACCCAGGGCTTTATTAGGGGTGCTGTGGAAAAATCTGTGTGCATGGGAAGGAATGATTTTCCTTTTCGAATTTTCTATAGAGATTACAGAGCAGACAGTTTATCAGTGCCTCCATAGTAATACTGGATGGTGTGACGGAATTAATGAAAACACTTTCCTAAATCTTGCATATGTGTAAATCTGTGTACTAGTGGACTTATCCTTTGTGATGAACAGGAGAACTTGGTTTAATATTTTCTTTTGTTTTTTCTTCTAGGTTATAAAGTGTTGGCCCTTCTTGACGTGGCTGAAAAAAATCAAGAAAAAGCTGATGTGTATATTCATGTCACCTATATTAAGAAGTGGGACATTTGTGCTGGAAATGCAGTGCTGAGAGCATTGGGTGGCCATATGACTACCCTAACTGGTGAAGAAATTAGTTACACTGGTTCAGATGGCAATGAGGGAGGACTAATAGCCAGTATCAACATGAACCATAAAGCATTAATTGAAAAACTTCCAGATCTGGAAAAAACATCACACAAATAAACGTGACTGATGGAAAAGTACAATTTGTGCTTTTGTAGCTTCCAGCTGCTCTGTTTGAGGAAGCAGATCTGAAAACCTGCTGGGAAAGATGCACAGCAAAGCCGTTTAGTCTGGGTTTGGGGACTATAATTGTGCATTGGGTTTCTTCAGTGGTGATATTTAAAAAAGAATAAAATAATAATCAGATGTAGGAAGGGGACTTACTGTCTCACACCTCAGTTTCTGTTGGTTTGGATTTTTTTCAGACTTGTTTTCATGCTGTTCTTATACTCAAGGTACATATGCAGTTATATATTTGTGAACATAGGTGATCTAAATTAAAATCCACATTGATTCAGAAAGTAACCTAAGTAGTTCTTGCAGGAATTTATTGGAATATTTTGCATCTTACTACTGTAGTTGTAGCAACTCCATAATGAATTGGATGGGGGCTAAAAATGGTTGATTTGTATAGGTATCTGATAACTCGGTAAACCATTTAGCAGGAAACATGACATGGCCTTGTGTTTTATATCCCCTAAACAGAAAGCACAGAAAGATTAGGATGAATTTACATGCAGCAATGGTTTATCTCTGACAGTGTGGCACTCCTGATTTTTAAAAGGAAAGAACAAATGTTCTGTACTATTTTGACATTTTTCCTGAAGATGCAGACCAACTTAGTTCCGATCAGTTGTGAATATCAGTGTTTTATTAATCTGTAATTGTTTCCATATACCTTTTTAAAAGAAAGCAGCACTTCCTTGAGTAGTTTTTAACAGCTAATTCCTGTCCTTGATTTCTGCGTACAGTGTTAAAGACGCATGCTAGATTTTTCTCTAATGTAACACTCGTTCATAGTTTGGTGCTTGTGCCAGGAGCAGCCTTTTCCTTCATTACTTCTCTTTAGTGGGTTGGTTTGTTTCTGTGGGATAGGGTCATATGGAACAAGTTTAACAGAAATAGTGAATGGTTTGATTGTTTCCATTACAACACAAGATGTAAACCAACAATTTTTCTACAAGCCCAGAATTAACTTTCTATCCTTTTAGGATAAGGCATGTCCTCTTCTGCAGGAAGGTCTTGAATCGCTCAAACAATGTGCCATTACTTATTTTGTGAAAATTTACAGGAATGGAGACCATTTGATCTTGAATCTGTTTAAACAAGTACAAATAACAGAATCTGAAAGGCCTTACTGAGAAGACTTGTTAGTACAAGATATACAGAAGAGAATATGGGCCCTTTGATATCAAGTGAGTTTGTTGCATCTCCTAAATATGTGGACATCTGTCTACAAAAATGTAATCGTCTGTATTGGTGTTTTCTGAACCCCTCTGAAGGATTTCAGAAGGTTAAAATTGATAATAATAAATAACCTCTCTATCGTCTAGAAAGATAAAATTCTTGGTTAATACAGATGTTTTCAGTTCCAGTTCTATTCATTATAGGATCACTCTGTTTAAACCAAATTTTTAATTACTTTCATTTAACTTCTTTCATTGTACTGCTTTTCTTACTCAGAAGAGATTTTTCTGCTTGTGTCAGTGTGAAGCATGCCTAGATACCTCTTTTAGCTAATGTTCACATTTCCAGGATACCACCTCACATTTTTTATTTTAAAAAGTTACTAGGAGAATGGACTGAAACTTAGTCCTACTAGCCTTCTGGTACAGGTAGATTGCGGGGGGTTTTTTTATTACTGTTTTTCCAAAGTTGACACTATTGCTCCTGGTTTGACAGTGTAAATCAAGGAGGCTGTGTTTCCCAAGAACAGTGCAATGAGAAGTGCATGTTGTCATGGTCCTCTTCTGTGTTACGCCAGCTCAGGCTGGCTGCTTTGTTGCCTCATGGATGTTATTCCAGTGTCTCTGGTGGCAGAACTCTGGTGGTTACTCTCTCCCTATGTCTAACCCCTTTGTAAATCTGTTTCCTGAATTAAATTGGAGAACTAGAGAGGAAAGAAGCAGATGACTGTGTTGAAGAATTTCTAACAGAAAGCACAGATTTCCATTTCCTGATTTAGATTACATTGATAGTTTTGATTCTTTTGTCTTTCAGGTGTTCAGTAACCTGAACCTCATGCAGCGAAGTTTCAGTGGACTATGGATAAACATCTGCATGATTTTTAGTACAAACGGGATGAATGGGGAGGGTTGATTCTAACTAAGGAGAGTCTGTATGGATGGCTTCCTCTCAGGCCATTCATGAGGAGCCTTTTTCAGTGCTTTGTTGCAGGGATTTAGGATTTTTCACAAAGAAATTACGGATTTCACGTTGCAAAGTTATCGTTCGTGGTCTGCTGTCTTCCATGATGAATCTGGGCTATAGCCAGTTTACTGCAGTGTGGAGAGATTACAACAGGAGTGTCTCTTGCTGAGACAGGGCTGTGGTAAATCTGGGAAGGATTCAAAGACTACTTGTGAGCCACACCTGTATGTCAGCTCTTAAAATGAAGTGCTAACATCTGCTGTGAGTGTCCACCTTACAAGCGGCTTGTGCTGCTTGTGAGAGTCATTGAAAAGCTGTTGAGGCCTTACACTTCTTGTTTTTCAGATGCCAGGCTGGCTCTTTCAGCTCATCTGAAGCAAGTTCAGAAGTGCTTTTGTCATGTTTCCTAATGAGGCCCCCCACAGATCCACCAATTGACAGCCACTCTTTGTTGCTGTTAATCTTTCTGTGCCTCCCCGATTCTTGCTTCCGTCTTTGTCTTCACGTCTTTGTCTTCGTGAACAAGATAAATAAGAGATCAGAAGTGGAAACGGTACCAGGATGAGAGGACCCATGCAGCAAATTTTACCGTTTAGCCTCAAGCTGATAGATGTCAGGGTTCGAGGTCTCAGGTACTGATCCTACCGAAAGTGTGATAATTACCAACAAAATAAAGGCATTTTTGAGAGGTTCATGTGGTGGGTTGCATGAAAAGATGCAAAATAAAGAGTAAGGAGAAGTTAAACTGTCTGTAAAATGAGAAGAAAACCACTTCTCAAGCGAAATGTTACAAGCATTTGGTGTTTCTGTTCCTCTAGGTGCAGAGCTTTATTATTTGTTGAAGAAGCTCCATTGTCCCTCAGAAAAGACCCAATATTTTTGCAGTCAGCAGTGGCATTCAATGTGAGCAGGAGAAAGCCAGATAAAACACAAACAGTATATTAAGGTACTTTCTGAAGAGCTTAGCTTCTGTCAACAGAGCAAACATCCTGTGTTGGGCTAAACTCCTCCCCAGTAGCTTCAGTCTGTGTTAATAGACAACTCTGAAACATCATCCCAATGTCTCAAGGTCCTAAAGCCCTTTGGGGTTTTTTCCATTGTCTACAGATAATAGAGCTTACTTTCAGTTAATAATGTTTCCAGCCCTGATTGTTCCTTGTGTGTAATTCACATTTCTTTTTTCTCCTCAAAGGGCCATCAACAGTCTGCATTTGTCCTGTTGTCCCACCAGATTTTATTAGCATTTTCCAATTGTGTGCCAAATGGAAATAACAATTCTATAAATAAACTCTCTGAAAATACAGATCGGTGAGGATGTTTTCCTGTGTCTTGTCTTTCCTCTGAGTTTCATTATGCAGTTGATACTTTTCTTTCTTTTGTCTGATAGTGCACGTTAAGCTGTTGCAGCTTTGCTATGCCCATTGTATGGGTGGGACTTTCTGCCTGAGGGTTTATACTTATTGATAGGTCCAGCTAAATTAATGATAAACATTGTTCCAAGATTTCCATTGGTTTTGCTTTTATATATGTATTTTTATTCTGAAAGTTGCTGTATCTGTGTAATTGTGAATTGAGTACTTAGAAGTCTCACACACAGTATTGTGCCTTGATTCTGAAGAAGCTTTCCTTCCAGCATCATCTCCGAGATTCTTTCTAATTCTCATAATTCATTCTGCTTGGGTCTTGTTTCTATGATTTTCTGGTTTCCTGACAAACAAGCACTAGCCCTTTTTCTAAGTCTGTGCCACTCTTTATAGATAAAACCATTGATAAAGTTGAAAGGTGCTTTAATATCCTACAGCAGTGCAGATTTTTTGAGCTGTTCATGGATGTATCTTCAGCTACAGTTGCAGTCAACCCTACCAACATGAGCAAGGCTGGGTACACAGTGAGGTCATGTGTCATCCTGGCAATGCTGGCCTTGATGTGCTTTGCTGATTCTTATATTTCCCCAAGTAAGAACTAAAAGTGACAAGCAGCTTTTGTGCCATCAAGTTCTAGTCATTACTTATAAAAGCTATCTTTTAGCATGTCTGAAGCTCTTCTCTGGCATTGGTGCTGGTTATACATGCTAAGAAATACTTTCAGACTCCACAACAGGGTGGCTGTGTGTGGACCTCTCATTGAGAAGTGTCTCATCTTCATGAAAGCTAATGAACTATGCCTGGATAACTGGGATGGTGCTTGTTTGCTTAGGCCAAAACCATGCCGAGGATTGTACTACACTACATATTGGTGACAGGTGGAATCCAGAGCCATTGTGGACTGTGTGGCTGACTTACATGGACATAGGTAATATGTGGCAGAGGAGTTGTATGTGAGTGTTTTGAAAACCAGATAATCAGTGTTGAGTTGGTGACAATTTGGAAAAAGAAGTGTGTATGATGGTGCTCTGAAGATCCTTTTCAGGAACAACCCCATATGTGTGAAAATAGATACTGGTCTTCATCAATGACATGGATGTTTTTCCTACTGCTTTTGATGACATTAAGCAGCCACCTGGACAGCCCAAGTGGCAGGCTTGTGTGAGGAAAGCATATTGTGTGGCTAGCTGCTATTCCATTTGACTAATCGCTTTGTCCGAGCCACTGAACCTGCCGCAGGGCTGGCATTTTTGCAGGTAACAGGATAAGTAACAAATGTAACCCTGTACAAAAGCTAAACAGCCCATAGGTGCATCCTGCTCCTCAGCAACACAAACCAAATTTATGGCTCTCTTTTGACAATTGGATCTGCTCTTCACGTATTTTGTGTTCTATGCTGTCTTACTTTCATTTTCTTCTTTCATGTGGTTGTATTGTCCCTATGCAAGCTTAAATAATTTAAAGTGACCAATGTTCAGTTCAAGTCATGACATATCTCTTTCTTTGTACAATATTAAGACTGTCCTGAGTAGACGACTTCTCGTCTGTTGGCCACAGACATATCCCACACAGTAGTCTTAACAGTTGAGGCCTTTTCACTCATGGTCTCCCAGCTCTAGACATCTTTTCACTTGTAGTGCTTCAATAATTGAACTATCTTTTTCAGGATAACAATACACAGCACGGTTTTAACTCAGTCTGGCTCCTAACTCTCGTGCTTTAAGGGCATTCTAGGAGTATCCATCAGCCAAAAAGTGTTCCTTGTTCCTAGGGAAAGGGCAGAACTCCCACTGCAGGGGGCAGAAGTTTGACCTGGTACCATTGGTCGGTACAGAAGTATTGGAAGCACAGTCAGACAGCTGGAAGGGCATGTGGAAGGGCTTTGCACTTGACCCAAGTTGAGAGCCTGTCACCCCTGCTCTGGGCATAGACTTGGTGACCCTTTACTCATCATACTTCTAAAGTGAAATTGCTCATTAGAGGACTTGTTCAAAATCTAGTGGTGTGATCTAAATGAGAAGCATGAGTACTGTCTTTAGTCTATGGTAACTCTCTTAGGGCGATGAACAGAATTGAAACACTCAGATTTCCCATCTTAATGCATCATTTTCTACGAATGCATCAAATTTGTGCTCCTCCAACCTAAACTCAACCCAGGCTGGATCTCTCTGACATCTTTGTATTTGCAGAGAACAAATAACATATATTTTTCTATGCATCTTTTTCTATCAATGCATCAAATTTGTGCTCCTCCAACCTAAACTCCACCCAGGCTGGATGTGTCTGCTATCGTTGTTTTTGCAGAGCACAAATGACACAGTACATGCTCTGTTTCTCTAAGGAGTTATTTAAGTAAAGGGGATCAAATATGCATGAATTCTTCATTAGGGGAAGAGTAAGTGTGTTAACCTGCTTCCCATAATTCTATAAAATCTTAGTACCCAACTCTGTGGAAATATTTTAATCAACAGTAAAGAATTTTCAATTATTTAGCAAAAGAAGAGTTAAGTGTCTCTTGCATGTAATGTTTCTTATAAGACTGAAGTGACACTGATCTGCTTGCTGTTTGCCTAATCTTCTATTACTGGAGATTTATGCAGCTGGGACAATGACTTTTGGAATCTAAATTGCACTCCATCCTAATAGATTTAGATCAAGAAAACATCATATGCCTGAAAGACTTCAATGCTGCTGCTTGCA
Source organism: Turnix velox (assembly GCA_013400935.1). Taxonomy (NCBI): domain Eukaryota; kingdom Metazoa; phylum Chordata; class Aves; order Charadriiformes; family Turnicidae; genus Turnix; species Turnix velox. Next base: position 805,526 of record VZTY01014769.1, read on the forward strand.
TATATGGTATTAGTCTTAGGGGAAAGGGGAGAAGCTGAGACCAGTAGAGGGCTCTGTCTTTTCATGAAAACCCTGACGGTTTAGAAAGATACTGGGAACTAAGAGTTTATGTCTGGTTTTATTTTTTCACTTTTTTTAACCAAGATAAATCTTTCTCTGGTTTTACTCAGTTGTGGTTTATGTTTTAGATAACAGAATACCTAGAGAGTTCTAGATCTGATCCATCAGGCTTCACTGAATTGTCACAGTACAATTTAACAGTTTGTTATTTCCAATAACACTACATTTTCTCCTGTATTTTTAATTTTGTTTACTATTGCAGTGCAATTTCATCCAGCATATACAGCCTGTTTAAGCTACCAAAAATATATTTTCTGTTGGGTAGTTATTTTCATACTCCTTAAAATTTATTTCAGGAGTTCACAGACACCTGTACTTGGAACTTGAGAGTCATGTTGGAAGCTTTGGGTGAAGATCTCTGCGTTCTCATTTCCTAGAAGTTTTTCTTTTCTAAGTCATGAGAATAAGGTCAAGTGCAACTGTTATACATCCAAGATTTGTGTAATTTTTAAGTACATAATTTCATCCACCATTTCCATTTAATTGCTAATGTCTGATACTGTAAGAGGAGTGACTCTTTCCCCATCCATCAGCTCAACAGCTACATCTGCGCCTCACAGAAATAATATCTTTGCTCTCACATATCATCAGCTTGATCCGGTGACCCTGTGCTTTTTCTTTGACATATTTCTTAAAATCTAGTTGCTTATCCACCAGACATATTTTTATCAGTTTGGTTTAATAAATAGCTTGTTGCTTAAACAATCAAAACACCTCATCTTATTAAAGTTAACCAAGACTTGGTTCTCTACTTATGCTCCGTATCTTGATATCACTTCTTTTTGGTCTTTCTAGCACGAGGACTATAATAAACTTCTTTTTGTGGAAAAGTTAAGTCTTGCAGCAGCTTTCTGTGGCCTCTTGAAGCACCCTTATCATTCATATCTAAGCTTTTTCTGGCGAAAATGGAGAGGACACTAGTATTATCACCTATTTTCTAGTGAAATTGTTAGGAGTTTTTTCTTATTTCTGTCACTGGCATTTGTTGTCTTGTGTGTTCAGTTTTCCTGTGGAAATAAAAAAACCCAACACACATTTTCCGGCCTTTTATAGGAAGATTGCAGTGCTTCTCCCCATACCTGTCTTCCAGTACAATATTAACAACAAAAAAATGTATTATTGCTTTCTTTGCACAGTCTTTTATTTGCAACACATGGACTTCTAGTGACAACCACCTGCTTTTGGAACACAGAAAAACATAAATGTCCATTTACCCCATGTTCCAGCTGCAGAGACAAAGCAAGAGTATGCTGCTCCCCAGCTCTACACTTTTCACTTAGTCAAACCTGAGGCAAGGCAAGAGGGGAGCTTGAAAAACATCCATTTAGTACAACCCAAATCTCAGTCTTCAGAGCAGGATTTGTTACTCCCATGGTGAAATCTAATGGGTCTCTACCTGCCAGAGCTATGAGGCAGACAGCAGAGAGTTCAACAACAAGGAAAAGAGCCATAGACAGAACAGGCATCCTACTTTTAAAGAAAGAGGTCACAGTGGAAAAAAAGAGATTGGGATTTTTACAGGTTTACGTTTGTGACTAAACATCATGCTTGTTTTGTTAATTATATATGGCTGGATATGTAAGTACAAAACTTAAAAATAACATCAAAACTAAGTTCCTTAGCTATTTTGGGAGATGAAAGAGAGTTAAAAAAAGAAAGCTAGTGTTACGTTTTAAAAGAAAAAAGAAATTGGAAGCATTTTCAGGTTTTTCGCCAGCCAGCATCCTCAGTATAAATTTAAATACTATGAATGACTGCATCTTTTTTGGTCTGTGTTGCTTTCTGCAACTCTGACTGCCTGAGTTGGGACTAGACTGAGCTTTGCTGTGCGTCTGTTTTGTCACTGCGGGGTTGAGCTGAGAGTGGCAGATAGTTGCTCTGTGCAGTGGCTAAGATCATCAGGGAGATGTCCTCACAGAGTAGCACTTCCAATGGCTTTAACCGTTGGAAATGGCATTAGGGCAAACAAAGCCTTATGGAAAATAATCTATCTGGTTAGGAGTCTGTTGCAATGACCTCTGTTACTGCCTTCATGATTTCTTGTTGTGGTTTATGTCTCAGCTTGTTGCCATCCTCAAGTTTGCTGTGGGTGTACTCAATCCTGCTGGCAATGTCATTGATAAAATCATTGAGCAATACTCAGCCCAGTATGGGACCCTGGAGGTTACCACTTGTCACCAATTTCTTGCTGGACATTGAGTCCTTGACCGCTACCCTCTGGATGCAACCATCAACCAATTCCTCATCCACTGAGTCATCCATGCATCAAATCCATACCTATTCAATTTAGGAAAAGAATCTTGCAGGGGACCATGTCAGAGGCCTTAGAAAAGTCCAGACAGACCCTACACGAAACTCTTTCTTTATCTACTGATAAAGTTACTCCATCATAGACTACTCCCATCAAATATTTAGACTACAAATTTCTTATCAAAATTAGATGAGAAAGCATAGTGAATGTGTATTGACAGCCAAGACAAAAATTCCTGTCACTGGTGTGTCATAAAACTTACTTTTAAGCCAGAACAGAAAAATGACATCAACATCTCAGTTTCATATTGCAAGAACGTAATAGACAAACCATGAGGAGTCTGTCTGAAATGATAGTGAATAATTAATATTTAAAAGATGTTTTCAGTGTTGAAGAAATTATTCGTCTATCTATGGACCCTATGAAAGAATGGGACAAGTACTATAAGATAAAGATTTTCAGAATCAGCAGTGCAGTCTGTGCAGCATTTCTAGAAATACTTTCTTTTAATGGAAAGAACCTACATTTCACTATATTTAAATATGATAAATATTATTCTTGACAATAGCCAGTTATTCTCATGTCTTTGCTTTTCAGCCTTTAAGATAATTTTTTTGCCTTTTCAACAGTAAAGAACTGGCCATTATAATGTATTTTGTCCCTGCCTTTTACAGCACTTCTGTCTTCAATGAATATGGAACAAATAATAGGTAATCAATGTGATCATATACTTCTTGTTTTAAGTAGTTAATTGTAGTAATCCTTTAAGATGGCTGCCTTGTGAATAAATAATTTAAAAGATAGAGATTCAGTGTCTTGGTGCTGGGAATATTCTGCCCAAAGAGTAGGGACAGAGAGGCTAAAATTTCTACATCATTATTGTGGTGCCCTTGGTTACAGAGTGGATGGAGCATTTCAGGACTAAGGCAGTTGAGATGATGGATTACATCCATTTCCCGCTGCCTCAGTACAACCATTTCTCCCAAAAAGTTTTTGAGTGGTGGCCAAAGGGCATAACTATATTGCATTAGGTAGAAATTAAGTCATCCTCTGTGTAAGCAGGACATGAGGTGGGCTCCGAGTGTGTATCCTCCTCATACCTTTAAGTGGAAACCCTTGCTGTTTATGCAGGTGACAGTAGCTCTGTCTCGGGATTTTTTGATTTTTTGACTCTTAGAAGCATTTTATGGCTGGGGGAATGATTGCTACAATGGAAAAGTGAGTCTTTAGTGAGTCTTTAGTGTACAGTGGTCGGTAGAACAAAGTAAATTATTACTGTGCTTGGTGACACTGAGGCCATATCCAAAGGCTGTGCCCAGGATTCCACCCCAGTTTCCAAAAAAGCTGTGGAAAAACTGAATTCCTCAGCAGGAGACTGCTAAGAAGGTTGGTATCCTGATGTATATAATGCACAGGGAAGGTCTGGAAGTGTGGGCTCATTTAGCATGGAGAAGAGAAGGGGCAATTTAATAATACTTTAAAGCTCAGCTACAGGATGTAGGAGGCAGCAGTTGAATTGCTCTATTTGCCACAACATTGTTTGCAAGACTCTGATCCACTATTGTTTTGTGCTCATAGGTCCTGAAAAGCAAATGTACCATCGTATTCTCTTCCTGTTCCCAGTGAAGTGAAAAGGCAATGTATGGATCTTCTGGCACCTATATTGTATCAGTCTTGGAAAATTTTACCTTCATATTGCTTTGATAGAGGAATTCAATTTAGAAATTAGGAAGTTACCACAGATCATCTTTATAGCTTCAAGACTAGTCTCATAAAAAGATTTATGGAAGATACTTGTGAATTTGAGGAGGTTTCTATAGCTCTCACACAATGCTGCTCTTGAAAAAATCCAGGCTGGGATGTCCAGTCCCTGAAGGTGTTTTTCTGTTGTTTCAAGTTTTGGATTGTGAGTTTGTGGTATTTGGTGTCCAAAGGATCAGAGAAAGGAGCTTGGACCACCTGTCTCTCAGCTTCAGCAGTAAGACTGATGTGTACTGTCAGTAAGGGTGCTGACAAAAATGTTAAGTTCTGACTATCATAGAGAAGTCAAAACTTTAGAGCAATGGGTTGCAGTTCTAGAGATTCACTTTCCTGTTTCTGTCTGAGACTTCTGGCAAGTCTGCTACCCAGTACCACCAGCAATAATCTCCCATTCATCTCTCCCAACTCTGCCACAATGTTGGCATCCACATCTTATCAGAATATTTTCTACATTTCACTATTGCTGTTTTGTTCAAACCCTTGCACCTCCATTCTGTGACAGCCGATTTTAAGAGCTAGTTTTAAATCCTACTACTGACAGTGTGTGGGGTACCCTCCCAACCATCTTCTTATATAAAGATCAGTGCAAAAAGGATCTTTACCACAGGATATCTAACCATGACCACCTTTCAGTTAGGAGGTCACTAAAACAGAGTATTTCTTATGTTACAGCTTTGTTCAGTTTTGATGAGGATGTCTGATCACACTGCAGGGTACTTCAGGGATGTTGCACAGGTCATACAAACTCAGGTCCTGCAGCAGCAGAACAGGGTTAGGTGGTGCTCAAATCAACAAGTCATACAAGGTCAATGCTGCCCCACTCAGCCTCACATGTGGCTGGATGCAAGGCAGGGAGTACTGCAGGTCCCCACCTGATTTACAAATCCCCCTCCCTGTGGTTCATGCTTTCCCATACAGTCAACAGCCTGGAGTACGGAAGGACAGTAATAGCAAGACCTTGTAAAAACCTGCCTTGAAGTACACTTGCTTTGAAACTGGTAGAAAGATGGGAATCTCAATTAATTACTATAATAAAGTATAATTGAAAATATTCTTGATAATCATTCCTAATTTTTTTTTTCTCATGAAAGTTCTTCAGTAAGCAGGAGTATGATCTTCCTCTGTTGCTTAGTAATATTGCTGCATGACTAGTGAGCTATCAAACTCCACCACAGAGGGGAAGTAGAGTATCATTGTAAATTCATGTCAGTGCAAGCAACAGCTCCCACTTTCCCATGGAATTAGAGACTCATCAGAAAAAGATTAAGTACTGAGATTTTTCCTTCACCAATTTTATTTTTATTTAGAGAAAGAATACAATAGGTATGCTTTTCTGCAAACTGTAAATTTCCTTAGCACTTGCTGTGAATGAATCCAACATACCTGGAAACAGGGTAGTCACAGGTTGATTCTCCTTTCGAACTGTAATATACAGCTTGCCTTCAGAAGAACAACCCCAGCCTTCCACTGGGATGTCAAGACCGTGACTTGAAAGGAAGAGCATTTTTTTAGAAGGTCCTGAGTAACTCTTAAGCAGGTGGCTTTTCACTGGAATGGCTGATGAGGAATGCAGGAGTTTAATCTCATTGGAACGGAAGCATCATAAATTACTAAGGAGCGTTTATTTAAGTAAGTCATTCACAGGAACAGACTTGCAAATGTGACTGCGTTATTGCATGATATTTCTTACATCCAGCCCTTTGGGTAAATATTTGCTAGAGCAGCCATCTGCAGAGGTGAATTTGACCCAGACCAAGCTCTCTCCACACAAAACTTCTTTTAAAGAAATCTTTGAGGTACTGGGAGAATTTGAAACTCCCCGTGGCTTATGTGCGAAGGAGATGTAAAAGCATTGGGCATTAGGTATCCACGAGATTGTTGCTTTTGATTTCTAATGTTTCTAATGTGTGCATGCCTCAGAGAGATTGGAAATCATCTAGATGTTAACAGTCTGGAAGGCTGCAAAGTGACTGCATGAAGCTTTATTCGTCTTTTGCAAGGGAGAAGAGACTACAAAATCATATACAGCAAGAGGGGTGAATAGTAAAGATAAAAACTGTGTACGTCATTTCAAGCAGCCTCTGTATGAAGAAGCTTATTTTGGAAATTAGGTACTACCAACGCCATCAGATTTACTGACGCCATCAAATTAATAATCTTACTCTTTCACAATTGCAAGTGGATCGACATGGAAAGCTAAGAATAGCCCTGCTGCCTCTGTAGGGACCATAATGTGCTCTCAGACATAAAATTGGTGCTGCAGCCCAAGGAAAATCTCATGTGGAAAACTGTCCCCAATGAAATGAGTAGGAAGGATTTTTTTTTTNTCTGTAGGGACCATAATGTGCTCTCAGACATAAAATTGGTGCTGCAGCCCAAGGAAAATCTCATGTGGAAAACTGTCCCCAATGAAATGAGTAGGAAGGATTTTTTATGGCAGGACACTGTTCTCTGATTCAGGCTTACTGCTTAGGGGTTTGCTAGTAGGCAGCAGAAGCTTTCTTTTGAAACTTTTGATTTATAGCTTGCTGTCTGGTTAAGAGCAAATGCAAAAAGCATGATTGTTGATCGGGGTAAGGCATTTATTCTTCCCGGCTCACACAAATTCTGGAGAGATTTCAGAGCCCAAGGAAAAAGAAATTCATCTTAAAAGAAAGAGAGGAGTTAGCACCCAGCATCTGCAGTAGTGGACTAGATCCCAGCCCACCATCCTCTCTGGGCCAAGTACCTGGTTTGAGCTGGATTCTCCTCCCAGCCAGGAAACAGAGAAGGGTTGGATGATAGAACTGAGCAAGTGCTCAGGATCGAGTTCTTCCATCTCAAATGCAGGCAGTAGGATCTTTTCCTGTAATCCCCATAGAAGCCTGAGAGTAATTTAGCACTGTAGCATTCAGTGAAACCCTGAGAGCATCGTAGTTGCTGACCTGTAAAACTCAGGGATATTAAATTAACCTTTTTGTTCCTATTAATTGTCCATCTATCCACATCTGTAACAAGAACATTTAGCCCATGTTCACAGCTCTCTCAAGGGTTTTTTTCAGGATGAGGTGAGTTTCTTCAGCAGGCTGAAGCTGCTGCTTTCTCTGGGTGTGGAAGTGGGTCATCCTTGGCAACCCAAAGCTCAGCAAATATGAGTTTTCCTACCAGGACAGTGAGCTCAACCCTGCCTGGGAAGAGTACCGGGGCCTGTGCTACTGGCATCACCAGTGTGCATATCTACACTTGCACCTTCAACAAGCATAGCCAGCCTCTGATGGCTCTCTGGTTACTTCCAGGAACTTCCACGAGTCCATTTCACTCCCCATGTAACCTTGAATGTGAGCAACACAGAACAGTCCTTACAGCTTGCCTGCTGCTGACAGTGGCACGTTGTCCTTTTCTCCATATTTCAGAAGATTTCTATAGAATAAGGACCTTCTTCTAGAAAAGAAAGGGATAAACCTTCATCTTCCATACTCCTCAGAGAAGAATAATGAGAGCCTTTGTACTAGAAGATTCAGCTAGTGAAAGTCAAGTTCAGCTTATTTACTTTCTTGGAGGAGATGAATTAAGACAAGGAATATCTGTCCCCTTTGCTAGGGTATAGAAGAAAACTCCTGAAAATGCAGGTATTTACTACTGTAAAGGGCACTCCTAAAGTTTTAATACCAGAAATGCCAAATATTTTCATACTAAGTGTTTGTAACTACAAAGCAACCACAGGCTTCTGTAGTCATCAACACCTACTTTATTCTATACTTAGAAGCCTCATTGTAGTAGTGTGTCAGATGCATGTTCCACCTAGAAGCCTGCCTGTGACTATTAGCTCCTTGCTTCGGTACAAGGCTCAAATGTCAGAGGAAATATTCTAAAGTGGTTCTCATTCTCCATGACTTATTTTATTGCGTGACATATATCCTGCAGAAAACCTGGAAATTGTTCCATAAACACAAGACCAGAGACCAGCCTTCAGCAAAAAGAAAGTCCTGTCTCATTGACATCATGCAACCAGTCCTTCCTCTGTCCTCTTTCATTATGGGTTTCATTCAACTGGTGTCTAGTTCTGTGTGTGTGTGTGAGGGTTGGGGCTCATGGCACAGGCAGCAGCAGTAGCCATCTTTTTTACTTCTATTCCCATTCTGTCATAATTCTCAAGATGCCACAAATGTCCCACTTGGATGACTTTCCTTGCTTCCTCCAGATTCAGAGATTTGGAATTAACATTTTGGCTTTGTGATGTCTTCCTCTTTCTCACTGTTTGACCAGCCTCTCATCTTTTTCTTCAATTAGGAAAGATTGCCCTGCTGATGCAATCGTCCACGCAGCTGGAGTGGGCCCAATCTCTCATCACTTCAGCTCTCCTTGATTGCTTCCTGCCCAAGCTCTGGCACTAAAGTCTGTACAAGAACTTTAGAGTGATTATGAAATCCTACAGATATTCAAAAAGAGAAACGTGGTTTTGATCTTTACTCAGAAAGTAATTATGGTGAAGATTACTTTAATAGAAAAATTAAGTCATACTGTGGTAAAGTTGTGGTTTGTTTTGTGGGTGGTGGTGGTGGTTGTTTTAAAAGGACATCTTTCGTTCCAGGATCACAAACACTTTAACTTCCCTACTTCAGTCAGATTGGCTTAATTTTTCTTAATGCCTCTGCCTAAGCAAGATCTTAGCAGAACATTTGTGTCAAAACAGAATGTAAAATCAAGTATTTGTGCTATACTGGAAATCCCAGGCACTTTCTAAAGTAAAATTGCTACAGAGATAGGAAATCTTAAGTAACAGTGATTCCAACAAATAGCATATATCACTGTTTATTATTTCACAATATTGTTAAAATACAGATGACAGTGTTTGTTTTGATTCTCCTTAGCTTCTTTATGATTCTAACTCAAAGGAGAAAAAACTTTGTATTCCCATATGTCATAGGTACTGATTTTCTGTTTCTCTTTTCATTATCCATTTCTAGCAGAGCATATGACAAAGCATACTGTTCCCAGGTGGATCTGTTCCTAATCGGGAGTGACAAGTGTGCCTTACAACAGAGCAAAGCAGAAATGCCGTACCATGTGAGACTGTGGGATCTCAGTTGGAAAACAAAATCCTTGATATCTAATCTACCTTTTAACCCTTTTCAAGTTTGACACATGAGAAAGGTGACTTCACCTTTGGTAGAAGACAAAAGAATGGCTCTAGTGCTGGGAGAAATTATGTTTTATACCTATTTGTTTACTGGGTAAAAGTATTACTAATTATTATGGCTGTTTGTTTCAGAAATATTCATCTTCTTTGGGAGAAACTGCATTAACAGAGAGATTTTAAACAGAGTGCATGTTTGGTCAAAGTACTGGGAAGATTGCTGGTATGCTTCAAGGCTGACACAAAGCTGTACCTGCTCATGTTACATCCCAGGGCACTTTAGCCCTCAAGCACTTCAGCCTTGTTCTTCATTTATGAAACAATTTCAGAAGCAATAAATACTAAGTTCTGCTCCTTTGGTAGCTCAAGTTTTGGCACAATGATAAACAAAACCTGTCCAGTATTCATGCTGTTTCCCAGAATATTCAACATGTTGCCTATCTATATGTCCTGGTTTGAGGTAAAATGGAGTCTCTTTAGTTTGGAGAAGAGGAGACTGAGGGGTGACCTCATTCATATGTGAAGGAGGATGGAGCCAGGTTCTTCTTAATGACCTCCAATGACAGGACAAGGAGCAGTAGGTGCAAGCTGGAACACAGGAGGTTCCACGGCAATATGAGAAGAAACTTTTTCACAGTGAGGGTGACAGAACAGTGGCACAGGCTGTCCAAAGAGGGTGTGAGGTCTCCTTCTCTGGAGATTTTCAAAACCTGTCTGGACACCTTCCTGTCTTTTCATTGCTGGTGTAAATTTTTATTCATAACTGTTGCTTTTTATCTTTTCAGACTTTGTCAGTCACATTTTGCTTGGTTGTGAGGATTTTGGCATCAGGTGAAAGTCTATGAGTGACAAAGCTTTTAACAGAGCAGCTCCAGAGTGATGCAATTCCTTTCTATGATCTCCTTTTGTCCATTTTGGCATTGTTTTAATGAAAATTTTCATTTCTGAAATATTGATTTTTATTTTTGCTTATTTTTCTGTCTTTTGAGTATTTTCAAAAGAGGAAAAACTGTGGGGTTTTATGTATGGCATTCAGCATCATTGGGGAAAAGTGATCTTTTATATTCTTGGAGAACAGTAATTTATGAATGGAAAAGTACTTAATGGTAGTGAACGAAGACAGGTTACGTGTCAGTGAAGTCTCTCTGGGAAGGTAAACCAGTGACCAGTGCAAAAGATCAGATGGGTTAACTCAGTAAATAACAGGCCAAGAAAGAATGCAGTCAATGGAACGGATGGGATGCTCTTTTTTCAGTGGTGCCCATTGACCACAAATTTGAACATAGGAAGTTCCATCTAAACTTGAGGAAGGGACTTCTTTACTTCAAGAGTGACAGAGCATTGGAACAGGCTGCCTAGAGAGGGGTGGAGTCACTCTCTGTAGAGACATTCAAAACCCATCTGGACATGTTCCTATACTACCTGCTCTATGTGACCTAGCTCTGGCAGGGGATTGGACTAGAAGATCCCCTCCAACCCTTATCATTCTGTGTCATTCCTTGTGATGCCTCTTCTATCTGCAAGCTGCGCAGGAGGTGTTCTGTACTGGGTGCTCACCTCTGGCTTCCCAGCAGAACTGCTCCAGAGCATGAGGAAGGAGCAGGTTTTTCATGCTGACCCATAAGGCTGCGGGGCTCCTGTCCAAATGTGGAAGATTTCTAAGAAAAAGAGGGAGAAACCTTTCTCCTTATCCCCCTAGAACAGGCCTGTTGATGTGGTTTAGCAGAGGATGCCCTTTAAGCAGATTTTTGATTGTGACCTGAAGGTGAATTAGTGTTCCTTCAGGGCTACAGAAAGTCCTGCTCCCTCTGTGCTTGAGCCTGGGTGCCAAGAGGCAGATTCCAGATGTCCTGGAGAGATCTCTGCCATATAAATTACAACAGGCAGGACATGGACACTTGTGAGGATTTACACAAGGGGGGATATCTAGTACTATATGTTAGATCATAAACTTAAGGATGAAACAACACCCCTCTTTCACTGCCTCAGGAAGATGAAGGCTAGCATATAAACCTATGTCAAGATTCAGTCCCCAGATCAAAAGCATCAGTTCAGTGATTTTAAAATAAATTACAAAAACAAAAGAAAACAAAACAACCCTTAAAAAAATCCCTCCAGCCTTTACCAGATCACATATAATTACAGTGCTCAGTCCAAAATTAATCCTGAGATGCAGTTAAACCAGTGATAGAGTCACTTAAAAACTGAACTGAAGACAATGTGCATGAGTCAGAACATTATTATTAATTATTATTACAAATTAAGGTATTTTACTATTATTATTTTTCTCCCTGGGGCAACAATGGGATTTGAAAAGTATTTCAATCAGGCATTTGAAATCCTGCTCTTTAAACATTCACCAGTGTTGTCATTTGCCTGGAAACATCAATGCCAAAAAAGTTACCATGGGAACAGTATGTGATTCTGTCGTGACTTTAACCTCTCTAATCCCAGGGGTGGGAGACTGATCCAGAGTCCTGAACTCTGACAATTAGACTTTTACGAATTGTTTTCAGTGTGGAGGGAAACATATTCAGTTGGGAGGAAAGGTGATTCAGATATATTAGTAATATAAACTCTACCTTGAAGGGTCATTATGAGTACCACCCTCTTCTACCAAAAGTAGTAGCTGTGTTACTCGAATTAAAACACAGTTGAGAAAAATATGAATAACCTAGAATAAACCCGGCTTTTGTTTTCCAATATGAGCAACAGCAATTACTACTCATCTTGATTAATTACTGGTTATTTATTCTCAACTTTAAGAAAGAATGTTTGCATCCCATCACTTCTGTTTTATTTAGATCTGGAGCTTTAAAGCAAGTTTCTGTTTAATTCTACAGCACTTCGAATGCTTATTACAGGAACTATATCCAATGCAATAAATGCTCCTGGCCTGAATGTGTTACTTAGCATGCATGTGTGAATCCCAAGGGCAGAAAAACTCAGTTTAAATCTTAAAGTTTAAATCTTAAATCTTATCAGACTCTGTGTCTAAGACAAGAGGCATCATATTTTTGGTTTTAATAACTGTAAAGAGTTTTAATGTCTTATTAAATCTCAATCACTGCAATCAGCTCTCATATTTTCAACAGAACTCTTGAAAGAAAACATTAACATATGGATAAGGACAAATTTTCATCTTTAATTTGTAAATATCTTCAATATAATACACATGCAGTTTATATTAACTTTCTCTGGCAAAGTGAAAACTTCAGTATGAGGAAAGAAGCCAATGTGGAGTCTTGTAAAAACTGAAAAAAAGCCATGCTACTAAATAACATAATTAAAAAATCTTGCTTTGACTGCAACCCCCAAAATGAACATTTGGAAATTTCATTCTGTTCTAATCTCAGTAGCACTCAAAGACTATATTACATCCTCTCTGGTTAATTTTAGAAAGTCTGAGTTTCTTATGCTTTTATTTTCTCTGAAAAGATGCCAAATACGTATCCTCTGAGCTGGAAGGAGCTAATAATTCTATGATTAGACAGCCCTAGATGAAAGAAAAGATCAGAAGTGTGGAAAGATGGATATCTCAGTTAAAAAAAACCCAAACAAACTACAAAGACAATTTTCAAATGGGCCGCACACTTCTTTTGTTGTTTTTCTTCCTACATCTCTAGTCAATTATTGGGTCAATATTTTTTGCATTTTCAATATTGTGACAAATATCCAATTTTTCTGCTGTCTTACACTTTTGCACAGACTGCTCTATGAACCTGATATTTTTTTGTACCCAATTATTCCCAGCCAGCTTGAAGGAAAATACACTGTCAGGAAATCTGTATTAAGACACGCTGGGAGAATTATTACCGGTACTCAGGCACAAAAGGTGTTGCAGAGCATGGAGACCACAGAAAAAAGGGCTGGAGCACAAAAGATGACATGAATAAAAAAACAAAGCAGGTCAATTTTAGCTGAAGAAACGCAGAACAGTTTTTGACTCAGGCTCAATCAGGTCTAATAGGGACTCGAAATAATCAGATCTGAATGAATACTTGACTTATAAATGGTCCAAAGAATTGATTGGACATGGAAATTAAGATTTGGCCAGTAGTATTTCTTTGCATTACCTTTAGCTATATTACAATCCTGCTTTAGAAGATCGCTCTGCTTCCTTGGGAGAAATGTCTCCCTTTTTAGAGGATCAAAATATTCAGGAGCATGGGTGTCTGCTAGGGAGCAATGATTGCCTGAAAAGCATGCCAAATTCTGGTAGAACTTAGCAGTTACTATCAGCAAGGCCTGTATGTGTGGATGTATATGTGCTAATGTATACAATACACACACACACAATCATAAACCTGAAGATACACAAATTAGGAACTTAAATGTAGGAGTTTCCTATTTCTGGATCATTCTGATAAGCATATGAGCATATATCTTATGGCAGATATGCATGAAACCAAGACATCTAGAAGGATTTAACTAACCACATGTTTAGATATCCCAAATGCAGAGGAGCTGTTGGACCTGAGTCTGTTGCTCTGGGACTCCTTGTTATTGTTTGTGAAGAGCTTAATCAGGGACTCTGACCCAACAATATCACAGGATGCCTGGGAATACCAAATAGATGAAGTTCCTATTCCTTCCAGACAAAATTTCCAGATGAAAAAAAAGAAACTGTTGTATCCAAGGGAATCTCAGACAGCTGATGACCACTTTTTAGCTTCTATCATGTTATTATCATGTGCAGACAGACCCCTCCTGACTTTCTAATCACTTGGTATGTTTCTGTCATCTCAGGGTACCCTCCTCACAACACCCACATTCTGGGCATGGCTGGAGCTATTGTATATCACACTATCTCAGAGATCAGAACTACTACAGCACTCAGGTTCTTGACTGCTACAGCCCTCTCTGAATCTTGCCAAAGTAACTGCTCCATTAAATTCCATAGGGATCCTGAAGACTGAGCTATTCCTATGGATATACATCCTTCATATGTATACTACTTAGAAGTAGTGTAATTCTCATTCTTTGGGAAGTGGAGAATTAGATACTGCACTTTTCTGTCATTTCACGTAGCAAATTTCAAAACTGAAGTAAAAAAGAACTGAAATTTTAAAATTATGCTCCCTCTCTCAATCCTATTTTTTGCTAAGTGAATATATATCATTTGGAGACAGAACAGATGACTTTTCTTGGAATGCTGATGATTATATTGCCTCCAAAAATCTCCAGTAGAGAAAATCATAAGCAGAAGCAAATTACCAATGCAATGCACAATAGCTCCTTTCATGATCAGAGAATAACGTGAAAGCAAAACTTGGTCCAAGAGCAATAATCATTGTAATACCCATTCAATAGCAAGTTTGCTGCACATAACTTCTAAAACTCTTGGAAAGATACCACTCATTCACAAATTACACAGTTCCTGCAGACTGCTTCCTTTCTGTTTTGTTTTGCTTCTTCCATGCATTAGAAGTTATTTCAAAAATCAAAGAGATTTCAGCGGCTGTAATAACTCACAGTCCTGGCATGTTTTAATGGCTTGCCTGATTTGGCCTTCTGAATACGTACCCTTGCATAAACAATCCTAAAATATGATTAGTTAAGAACAACAAGCTTATTATTCTCTATTAATGGCATTGTGTGTTTCCATTCCTTGTCACTGATTTTATTAAATCTTTCTGGAGAAACATTAGCAGTAGTGAACCCTCTGACTAAAGCAGCCCAAGAAAGTGGTTCACAGTAAGGGAGAACCATCTGGGAGGTCAAGGTGGACAAGGTGGATCCATTTGGTGCCAGACAGTGAAATCCCACCACTGAAATGAGTGGTATCCTGCATGGGTTGACTTTTAGGCCAATTCTGTTTTCATGTGTAAGTGCTGTTTGAAGGAAATACTTACAAGACTGATAGTGATCATGCATAAGGGAAGATAATAAAATTGTATTAGGCTTCCCTAAGTTATCCTGATGATCAGACTAAGAAGAGAATTTTTTAATCCCCATTTCTATGCTCTTTATGAACTGATTTTCCCAACTGAATTTGGCAATAGATCAGTTTACCACAGAAATGCATTCAAAACTGTAAAAGTGGCAGAATAGAAGTTTGCTGTAATTTTGAAAGTATCAGCCAAGGGATGAGAATAAATGAGAAACTTCTTTCTCTGTTCTTAATCTGATTTTTCATTTGAGTCAACAAGTTGGTATGCCTTTGGAGAAGTGGGATGCAATACAGATTACATTGCATGACTTCTAAACCATTACACTACAGTTGGTAGCTTCAAAGTGGTGCTCATGTCTGAGTTCAAAATGGGTTCTTGCAACCCAGTTGCACTCTCTGCAGGCATTTATCTGCACAGACATTTGCTTCTCATCAAAAATGCATGATCTATACTGTGAGAATAAATGAAGACAAGCAAAGAAGTTCCATTTTCAGCTAATTGCTGTCTGTCAGACAGTGCACTATTTCAGCTCTCAATTGTCCTTTAGTTTTTACCAGTGCTAATGTGAATATTTTTTCAAACACCCTGATTTTTGATGTGTAGGTTTGTCCCATTTCAGATGAACTGCACAACAGGCTTTGCCTGCATATGGTTTTCCGAAGTCAACAGGACCTTGGGAGCCTAAGGAAGGAGTACAAAGCAATGTTATTGCTCCTTCTTGAATATAGTGTGGATTAAACTGGGTCCAGTGATGGGACTGCACATCCAGACCCTGTCTGAGGGGTGCCACCCTGACTCTGTCTTGGCTCAGCATAAGGTCTGGCATATGCAGAGCTTTCCAGTGTCACAGTCAATGAAGGCAAGCAATCCAAAATCATTGTCATTTTACTTCAGCCACCTTCTTATAGGAACAGCAATAGGGTGCAATCAGACACTCCTGAGGTGAGGTAGAGACTGTGGAGGAAAACAGCTTCAGCCTTCCAGCTTACACATATAAGTCTACATCCACAGATCGTGTTTGAGATAAGTTTGCACCAAAGATTTCAATTCTGCGCACAGGAAAGCTTAATGAGTTGTTACAGACTGAACTCATACTCAATTTACTTATTTTCGTCTTCTCAGCTTGGATAGGACATAGCAATCTCTGTCCAGATCAGAATCCTGTTTTATTAAATTTATCTTGATTTATTTTGCAGTAATATGAAGAACATTGAAAAACAAAAGGTAAAACATTGCAACATACAATGTTCACAAACGTGATCCAAGTTATTTTGCTTTGATCTTTCCAGAATCAGATTGATTTAGTTCCAAGGGATAAGCATCTTACTGAAAATTGTATTACAGAAAAGGATTGCTTTGGATAGCCTTTTCTAAATAAGCCCAAACTTTTACTGTGTTCAACAGCCTCATTTTGCCTTTTTGTGTCAGGAATTAACATAAGCTGGAAAATCTGTGCTCCAGTTTTATGCTACAAAGACTTTTCCTTGCACAGGGGAAATTCTCCAGTGGCTATTGCCTGTTCATTTTGCACCATAATGTGTGAAGTGTTCCCTGTTGATAGAGATGTTGTTCTTTGTCAAGACATACGTATGTCTAAATCATAGGTGTAAACACATCCATTCCCTTTTCTTTTATAGAACACCAGTGATTTTGTGGATTGAGTATTCATCTGGGATAAACCTATGCCAATACATAGCAGAGCATGTCTGCAAATGCTATGGTATGAATATAGGCATGATCCCAGTAGGCATCTCACTGTCCACACCTTGAAGTTATGCCTCTATACTCTAAGCAAGGACAATGTGTCAGAAGTGGTCACATTTAAGATTCAGTCAGAAAAAAATTTACTATTTTCCCACTTTCAGCCCATGCCACCATTATTTGCTTTTATTTCCTAGGGTTGTTTGAGGGATAAATAGTTTCCCATGACAGTTATTACGTTCACAGAACTGAACAGCAATTTGTTTAAAAAGACAATCCAGACACAATGCCCCCACCTTTAATTGCTGATCGAAGATGGGAGCATCTCTTCATCTCTTCCTCCTTTCATGTAAAGAAGATCATGAGATTTTGGAAAAATTATGTCTTGCTGACTTCCAAATGGGCCCTAAGAATTTCCCATTAGTTCAGTTCGTGGGGAATAGGTACTTTGCCTGTTGTCTTCATAATGCATTGTCCTGGTGCTATGCAGAAAATTGCACAGAAAATATTTTCTAATTAAGAACTTCTATATAATTTTGAAATAATTTAACATTTCAAAACATTAAAATGGTATTCCCCCTCATAAGTTCGACCAATAGCTACTAAGAAAGCCACAAAGAGAATGTCAGTCATTTGTTTTAAAATCTCTTAGTAGTTCCAGAGTGAAATATGCTTCACCAGGAGGAAAGAAATTAAAAGGCTGCTGAGTTACAGAACCTGTATTGTAAAAAGCCTTCTGAGTGCCACTCAGTTCTTAATACTTTCTTGCATGGCAAGCAGACGAGTGAAGTAATGGTTTTGACTATCATTTTTGCTTATCCATCTTAGTCCATTTCCCTTCCCCTACTTACTGTCTCATAAGTAGTTAGATTTTGCATGTGTCTGCAGAATGTGCATAGCATCCTGCTGCAAAGATGTGCATAAAAATCTATCATCACTATTACCAACCCTAATAAGGTTATTTAGTCTACCTTTTACATGGCTCATCAAGGGCTAAAAGTTCAAGAGAAAACTCCTAATGGAACCTTAATGCTACTTTGCCTGATACAAGAATTATAAAGTAAATCCTCACCTATAAGTCTGTATATTTTATTCTTTAAGTGTTTTGTAAAAAACATTGCTCATGTAGTATTAATGAGTCTCTTTGCTATAAATTGTTAACTCATTGATGCTGGGCAAATGTAACATCTTTTGGTTGCATTTTTCTTGCTGAACTACAGATATTAAAGTTTATCACTCAGAAGATATATCAAAAACAAGAATCTGTGACAAAGTTCTAGCATGACACAGAAATTATCTAAATTTTTCTATGGAATTCTAATTTTCTGGATCTGTCTAAGAAGGAACAATCCATTTTTCCAAAGGCATGAATATAAGACGTGTTAAACTTCAGCTCAGAAAATTTCACTCAGGATAAAACAGTTTGGATTGTTTAGAAAAGAATTAAATTTTCATAAAGGAAAGCTGTTTCTGAGCACTAACATAGTGAGGTCTAATGCAACTTTAAATTTAAATCTTTACTTAGTTTATCTTTCTTGAGTGTCTCTGTGAAAACAAATTATTAATGGAGTTACACTGATTTGCCTTCTTCATGATTAAATAAAAGGGTAAAATTGAGGAGAAAACCAGTTCTCTCTGGTTTAATCTCTTCTAAGATTACTGACTTAACAATAGAGAGTGGAGTCTTGCAGTTAATCAGTTCTGCTCTCAAGGTTTTGGGGCTTTTTCTTTCAAAGCATGCGATGATAGCTTCACAACATCTAGACACCATTTTCCTTGCTAGAGTATGTATATACATTTTAAGGTACATCTAACAACTGCATTAAAAAGATCTAAAGCATAAGAAAGAAATCTAAAGCACAGAGACCACAACAAAGACATAAACAATGAACTAGACTGTCGTACAAGTATTCAGATAAGAAGTGGTATGGAGATTCTATAGTGCCTTTCATAATTTCTCTGTTTGTTACAAAGGAAAACAACCAGAAATGTTGCTTATCATAAATGTGTTGCTGAAGCATACAAGTACATAGTATCAAGAGAAAGAGCAATTCATGAAAATCAAATGTGAAATTAATTTACCTCCAAGTGAGGACAACTTCAAAAACACAGGACTGCAACATGGAGAAGAGATCCTTAGGTAATTAATATCCCTTTGATGTGAAAATTGATTTCCTGTAGTGTGAATGCTAAAGCAAAATGAGACATGAAAATTTTATCCTCTTGAGCAAGGGATTGAGATTATAAAGCACTAGAAAAACATGAACAGGTTTTGAGGCTGAAGCTCTGGGCTTTTAAAATGACTAACCAAATGAAAAGTTTTTCTGGTTCGATTTTATAACTCTGTATTCATAAAAACTGCTGAATTGAAGTACTTAAATGACCTGTTCAGAAGACCAAATACTTGTGTGAACAAACAGCTAAAGCCTCAGAGTAAATTCATCCTACTCAGATATGTATGTGCACAACTGTAAATTCTCTGGAAAATACAAATGGTTCCATCCATGTGTTTCTGTTCCTGACAC
The DNA here is from genome assembly GCA_013400935.1 of Turnix velox. Classification (NCBI taxonomy): domain Eukaryota; kingdom Metazoa; phylum Chordata; class Aves; order Charadriiformes; family Turnicidae; genus Turnix; species Turnix velox. The sequence continues at coordinate 824,894 of VZTY01014769.1, forward strand.
CAAAATCATAGTAGTCATTAGGATAAGTCACAATAACAAGGTATCATGACACTTTTTTCTAGCTTCTTTCTTCTTAGCTATTTTTGGTTCTCTTTATTTTGGTATATAGAAGTAGAAAAACTCCTGCAAAGATCAGTACTCATATCAGAACCTCAGCTGCTCTGATTGATGCTGCCCCATGAGAAAAATCTTCCACGTATGTGGGAGATCCTGCTGCTCCTCCCATGTCCCCCAATAAATGCATCCTGGAGTACACAGTTGGAGACCCTCATGGCCATGTACTGAGATTCCCCTGTGACACCTTCCTGAGATAAACAACAGGCCAGATTGTGATCAAATCACAGGCTAGGATATTTTGATAAGGAGTTTTCAGCCCTTATTCAGAGCAATGCCCACCTCAGGTTTGTGTTTGGAACACTTCATCTAGACTGGAAGGGTTTGTTCCATAGCTGTGCACTTGTTCTTCTCCTATAGATTCATTTCACTTCATATAGTTTTCCAGTGTCCTGGTTTAGGCCCAAAAGGACCCCCCAAGTGACAGATGGCCCCCCCTCTTCTCTCAGAAGAGAGGAGAGGAAGGAATGAGGAGATTTGTGAGTTTAGAAGAATTCCAAACTACTTTAATAGATAATGAAATAATAGATAAAATTAAAAGGAAAAGATAAAAAGGTATACAATGTTTA
>VZTY01014769.1:825674-920677 GCA_013400935.1 Turnix velox
GGGTCACCTGCCCTGTCCGCTCCTCCTTGCAGGTGGGACTTCTCTACGTCTTTCCATTTCCAGCCCCCCAGTAGGGTGGCTGACAAACTTTCTGACCTTGATCACCATAGTGAATAATGAAAATAAGAGCTTCTTGCATACCATTCCCTGGTCTTATCAGTCTGGGAGCGAACAGTGTCTGAACAATGTGCAGTTAATTTCAGAGTTTAGTCAGACAGAAGAGGCCTAGCTGAAAAGTGAAGTTACAAACTTTACCCTATTTTAGAATTTTAGAAAATTTACCCTATTTTACCTCAAACCAGGACATCCAGCTGTCATTTTAGACCATAATGGACCAAGACTGCTCTGATCATTTCACAAATCATAAATCTATTGCAGGTTAAAAAACAAGATAATGTATTTAGAATTTTAAATTACATGTTTTTAATTTCTTTTATTGTATGTTACTCAGGTCAGCTGTTAATTTGAGGGAGTCAGACTGGAGAAGTACATTACAAACAGTAAATCCAATCTGCCAGCACAAGCACACAGGAACAGACAGAAAAACAAATACAAATCATGGTCAACTAATCAAAGTTACTGTCACAGTGGCAGCTCATAAGCCTAAATCTCTGTCAGACTCAAAGACAGGACAATAGTATAGTGCATGACAGATCTATAGCATACTGTAAAACTTAAGTTTGTTTTAATCATCTGTACCATTCCTATGAGTGCAGTTTCTTTTACAATCATAAAATGATTTGGATTGGAAGGGAACTTTAAAGGTCATCTAGTCTGACACTTCCTGCCAGGCTGCTTAGAATCCTGTCCAATCTGACCTTGAAGGTTTCCAGGTATAGGGCATCCACCACCTCTCTGGTCAGCCTGTTCCAGCATGTCACTACTCTCAGAATAAAATTTTTTTTCCTTATGTCTACTCTAAATCTGCCGTCTTTTAGTTAAAAGTCATTACCCCTTGCCCTATTGCAACAGACCCTCCTAAAATACTTGTGTCCATCTTTCCTGTAGTATTGAAAGGTTGTAATATCTCCCTGGAGATTTCCTCCAGGCTGAACAACTCCAGCTCCCTCAGCTCACCTTCAGAGGAGTCTCACCCATCAGAGCAGAGAGACAGAATTGCTTTCCTCAGCCTGCTGGCCACACTTCTTTGGATTCAGGCGAGGATATACTTGGCTTTATGGGCTGTGAGCATATGCTGGCAACTCATGTCCAGATTTTCATCCTCCAATACCTCCAAGTCCTCTTCAGCAGGGTTGATGCCAATCTCTTCATCCTCCAGCATATGTTGATAATGGATGTTGCTCTGACCCAGGTACAGAGTCCTGCACTTGACTTTGTTGCATGTCTTGAGGTTCAAATGAGCTCACCTCTCAAGCCAGTCCAGTACCCCTGGATCATATCCAGTTGCTCAGCACCACTCATCTTCATGTCATCCACACATTTGCTGAGGGTACACTCAATCCCAGTATGTCATTGATGAAGATATGGAATAGTACTGGACTCAGTATGGACCACTACATTACACCAGAGACACTTGTTGCCTAAAACATTAGAGCTGAAGCTGTTTTCATTGTAATGTAAATGCTCTGTAGACAACTGATAGGAAAAATGCTGGGCAGGTCTGCATACCCTCTTCCAATAGTGCCCTTCCTGTGGGATCATCCCCAACAGGCTCAGCAGAAGAGCTTAACTTGTGTGACCCCTGCAATGGAACACAGTAGAGAAACATGGCCAGTGCAAATACGGTCCATGTCCCGGTGACCAAAGCCAAATCCTGGGAAGACCAGGTCAAGATCCATTTCCTTTAAGATGGGAAGTGTGTGCCAGCTCAGCTGCCTACCTTTCTTGGGCTGTGAATTTTGTTTGCACTGAGAAAAATGCAGGAGAGAGACTGTGCTGTGGGACAACTGGATTGTCATAGGGGAGAAAGGATCTGACCTGAGAATGTGAGTCAGATTAAAAATATCTGCCTGTCTGCTCTTGGAACCACTTGGACCTGCAGTAGGCAGAGTCCAAGATCTGTTGTTAGCTGCAAATGGGCTGATTAATTAAATGACATGACTGCATTAGTGATATGACTAGGTAATGTTGTGACTAGCTCATCTTGGAGGGTAGCTAAGAAAACAATTTCTAGATAATAAATTCCCTATTTTTGTTCTCTTGCTGATGTTCTGATTGTGTCATGTCCCTCAAGGAACATTAAGAAGGACTCAACAAGGACACATAAATGCAACCTCAGAGCTTGATTCATGATTTCAAGATATCCTCAGAATCTTCATAAGAATGTCAAAATAATTACAGCTTGGAAATGTTCTCATGGGAGACATCTCCCACTTTATCTGACATTATGCTGTTCTTCTCTTACAACTTTTTCCCCTAGAAAATGTTTTAAAAGAATGTAAGGGCACTCATAAAGCTACGCAGAAGACCAAGGACATTCAGCATTTCTGAAAAATGCCCGAGCTAATGCTCTGTTATTAACATTTGACTTTTGTCCCTTGTTTAATGCTCTCAGGAGCAACGAGGGAGTGATGGAGAGATTTCAACTCTGACTGGGTTTATTTATATTTCTGGCCTTCAAGTGTATTTTTATTTGTCAGCAAGTAACTATCTTATAAGAAGCTAATGAGGAAAGTGCTTTAAAATAAATGTTGCTACTGAAATTTTAGTTTTACATGTTATCAAGACACAAGTAGTGGGTATGAAAGGGTTATTCAGGACTGACTTCTCCTAAATGCAGTGATCTGAAAAATAAGAGAACAAAGCAGGCTAGGTCTCACGTTTCTGAAAACCACATTCCAAATTTCCTAGATTGAAAAAAAATATGAGTACTGACTTTGCTACAAAATAGTTTCAGTCAATCTCTTGAACTTCTTATTAAGTCCTAGTGATGGCACATTTTGACCATTTGTCTGCTAAGTAGTTTATATTTTTCATATAAACTTGAGACAAAGCTTTGAGACACAAGCTTTGCTGCTATTAAAATTTATTTGAATTTTTTTTTCAGAAAAAGAAAGAAAGAAGATACACATATGGTTCTATTCCAATATTTTCAGCCACATTAATTGCAACTTGAGCAGCACAAATGAATTGGCTAGTATTTAAGTTTAAACTGCAGATATATTCTGTATTTTCTCTAGTCTGCTGTCCTTTCCCAGTATTTTGGACTCCAGAGAGTCCACTGAGAACTGAGATTACAAGTATCAGCTCTGAAACTTGAAAACTGAATCAAATAATAAGTAATATGTTCAGTCAAGAAAGATATTTTCAATGTTTTGAACAATAGATGGATTTCAAAAGTGTGAAAAATGTACTATTTCATATACTTCTAAAATTAGCATACAGGTGACTTGGTTGCCATTTGGGAAAAGCTACAATCAGGACAAGAGCCCTGTAGAGAAAATTTTTCTATTTGCTAAATTTGAGAAAGGCAGTAGACAAGCTTTCTTAGATGGTCACTTATATCTGGTCTTATCCAGGTTCAGTAAATGTTCACATTTGTTTTTCAACAAAATTTAAAACATCAGTAAACAAAAAGGTCATGAGCAGCTTGCAAAGGCTTTGTCCTGCAGTTTGGAAAAAGCTCAGAGTACCTGTGCCACAAGGTCTGCCCTTGTGCTTATGATCCTCTCCCACAGAAAGCTGCACACTGCTCTAACCTGCAAGGTCATTTACTGCATGCGGCAGTTTCTACAGCTGTAGTGCCCTGTGGTCAGAGGTGTGTGAGAACACCAGGACAGTGTTCCTCACCCACTGGTGGGAGGGAAAACCACCAATGTGGCATGGGATGAACCTGGTTTTTTAGGTCCTCCACTCATCAGCAGACAAGATTTTGATATAGAGAGCTGGTGGAAGGAATTTATGTAGGAATGCAATTTTATTTTTGCTGGTAAATGTGCGGGTTAAAAGCTCTAGTAAAAAGGTAACTTTAAGAATCAATATAAAGAGTCAATTTTTGTTTCAGAAGTTGGAGATTTAATTGGATGGCAGTGCAGCAAACAGCCTGAGCTGGTAAAGAAATCGGATTAAAAATGTGAAAGGAAAAATTTATTTGAATGTAATAGAAAAATTAAATTTACCTGTTACATTGCCTTTAGGCTGTTGTATTCTCATCAGAGCAAGTAATTCAACTGCATAATTCTTGTCATTTCACAGACATTTAATACTCCAGTGAAAATAAGCTATTAAGGGAGATATACACTCACAGCAGAAATTAGTGTAATTCTGACTGCAGCTGAAAGATAACCACCAGCCTGATGGTGCTTTATATGCATTTTTCTCTCGCAAGAATCTTTAGAGATCCCAGACAAAATGATTATGTAAAGAAAGGAAACACAGGGGAGTCCTGTGAAATCATTTGTATACCTATAACTAAACACACAAATGCACTACATGAAGATTTAAACCACTGAATAAATGGATGAATACAGACCTGGTTCTACTTTACTTCGTTATTGTGGGGAGGTGGACATTGCCCATGTGTATGGTGTCTCTACTATGGTGGACCTTCACTAGAGTACTGGCTACTAAGCTCCAGAAACAGCACTTTCCCTGCACATACAGAATTTACCTCATTGCCTTTGGTTTACTGGGAAGCCATTAAACATCTGCAGCATTTAATGGTGGGTTCACTCCATAATTTATTCCATTAGAGTATTCACACTTCAGCAATAATAAACCCTTTCCATTTAGGTGTTTGCAAATCACACTATAGACACTTGCTGGCTGATCTCCATGGCTAAATGAAACCAATAATTCTTTCTTTATCACTTCACAAAACCTAAAGCTTAGCACAGGCTATGTTGTGCCAATAGATTTGTAAGTAGATCTTTCTTCATCCTTTTGAAAACTACTTTGGAAATTTCATTCCATACCATGCAGCTGAACATATGACATATGTGGGTCCTTGAAAAACAAAAAAGTGGAAAAAAGCCCATGAAATAAACTCAATTCTATCTTTGAAGATGTCTACATGAATACCAATATGCTCCTAAAGGATAGGATCTGATGGTTATAATGGATTTTAGACATCTTGACATCAACAGGGAATCAACACAGTGGGTTATAACAAGGACACAGTTCTGTGAAATCTTTGGGGAGTATGTAGGGATTTTTCTGAAGACAGTGGCCAATTTTTATTCTATCTAGGAGATTAATGAAGTGTCCTTTGCTTGACAGAAAATGCTTTTGTGAAAGTGCTCATGCAACAAAGGAGCATATTGGACCTAGAAAATTCATGATGAAAGATGCTTACCTGATACAACATCTTTGTATACACTGTAATCAACAACAGGCCTTTTCCATCTTTTCTTTCCATTTATACTTCTAAACCCCAGATATTTGTTCATAAAATATGAGTAACCCCTCTCTGGAGGTGTTTAAGGCCAGGCTGGATGAGGCACTGAGCAACCTGGTCTACTGGGAGGTGCCCCTGCCCATGGCAGGGAGGTTGAAACTATATGATCTTTAAGGTCCCTTCCAACCCAAACCATTCTATGATTAACTTTGGGTTTTTTGACTTTCATAATTGTTGGCTTTCTGCAAATAAAGGGGAGGGGAATGATCAGAAGCTTATGGAAAAGACCTGCAGAAAAACCCAATGATTTCTCTGCTCAGATTTTAATTACATTTTTCCATTCCTTTGCAGCTTCTGTAGGTGTTAACTTCCATGGAAAGGGGATATGTTGTAACAGATGTTTTATTCTCCTGTAGCAACACTCTGCTCAGGTGAGAGCAGGACTGAAAAGAATCAGGTGGAAGCAGGTTGTGAAGGACATCTGTGCTCAGAAAACATCAATTAAGCAAATGAAATGAGGTAAGGGTAGAAAGGACAATTGATCATAAAGAAAGTCTTCCATTTGCAAAACACAAGATTAGCTTAGAAATGTAAGGACCTTTCAGGGAAACAAGTATCATGGGAAAAAAATATTTCATTTAAAGTTTTTCTGCAGCATCAAATGAGTATATGCCAAGCATGAATTTAGACTGGTATCAGGATGCTCAAATAATCATGGAAATGAAGGTTCTGGAGCAGACTTTTAATTGGAGCAGTGGCAAGAAACATTTTTTGTTTCAAGATAGAGTTGAGTGAATGTAATAACACCTTTTGAATAGTTCAACTGACTGAATAAAGTCTTTGTTATCAGGTTTTTGTTTTACTGACAAAACAAATTACTTATATAATTAATTCCATGCTTCAGTGCTTTGCTGCTCATCTGCAAGCCTCAGGAAGACTTTTTTCTGCCTCTAAGGAATAATAAAGCTCCTGAGATTTATTCACATGGCCCTCCTCTGAAGTAGTGAGGACAGAACACAGCACAGGCCAGTCAGTGTTATTGGGAAGGCAGGACTTTGGTTTCCACCTCTTATTTGTGATTAAACTACTTACCAAATATGGAGACTGGAAGGCTTTTTCCCTTAGGATTTACCTTAGGACACTGGGCTACTGCTGTCCACATCACAACTACTGCAATATCTCCTGAACCAGCCTGATTTTTGTTGGTGGTGGGTCTACTTCTTCAGCAAAGAATAGTGAGTGTATCTCAGGATCAGCCTTGAACCTTTTTTCAGTCTCAACCCTAGCAACCTCAATCTCCCATCAATACTCTGATATTTCTCCTTTTTTATTAGGAAGCTGATTAGCAGCAGCAGCAGAAGTATTTAATCTCCCTTTTGATTTGGTGCACCTAATCTCTCTTCTTCCAAAGCCCTAGTCATTAAAGCCTCCAGCGCTGTTGCAACTTGATCAATGTACTTGGGAAAACAGCATACTTTGATTTCATGTTTTCTTTTATCTTAAGATGCAGATGGAGAATTTGATCTTCCACTTTTATAAAATTCAATAAACACTAGATGCAAACCCATCACTCAAGCAGTAAGAGTGTTTTGTTCACTTTCTTTTCGTTCACCACTCTAGTTTGAACCCCCAGGCACTTAATGCCTCTATACTGCCACCTGCTTTCCATCAGAGGAAGTCAGAAAAGAAATTCAGGCAACAGAAAGCAGCGAGCTCTCACTTGAACTAGATTTAACTAACGCAGCACCGGGGATTTTACCACCTCCTTATCATAATTAAATGTAACACTAATCACCACGTCCAAAACAATAAATAAATAAAAAGCAAGCAAATAAACCAACAAAAGTCCTTAAAAAAAACAACTTACCCCAAACCTGGTTACCCCAAACCTCTAACAGAGAGTAACTGGAAGAAGTCTTGTTAATTTTGCCACTATTCAGTGCAGATAACAGCAGAGTCTGATTCTAAATGGGACCTTAGGAGCATAACTGGCCACAGCAGAACACATATCATTCTCATCATACTATTATTTCTTTAAAACTGGTCAGAGTTTAACAGTCATGCTTTCTTCGAAACATAACTCTTCTGTCATCATGTTCTGATGACTCATCATTCAAGCTACTCTAATGATTCATAATAGCCAAATGTTCTTTTAGATTAAGGGTACAAATAAATATGTTTTTGGAGCCCAGATATATAACCTTTTCCTAGACCACGTTTTCTCCCTGTGTTTCCAGGATCTATTCTTTCCCAGCTTGAGAATTCATACTCAAGCAAAGTATGGGCTGAGAAAAGCTTGTGGTCACAGAAATAGTGATGGGTCAAACTTTTTAGATTTGCATTCTCTTTTTGCGTGTAAGGAATTTACACGGAACCATCAGAGAGTACTGAACAAGTAAGGATCTTCAAATTTTCTTTGTATACATATTTTTGAAGTGCCATAGCCATCACAGTTGCAGATCATGGATTTAATTGATAAGACTGCTGTGTAAAACTGTAAGCTGTGTAGAAGGCTGGCTTCAAATGATGCTTTACATACTAGGTATCTTTAATTTTGAACTCTGAGTCCTCCTGAGTAGGTGATACCACATGCTAAAATGCTTCACACATCTCAAAGCTTGATAAATTCCGATTACCAAGAGCAGTTCTAATGATAAATGCATTGTTCTGTAATCTTCTACTTCACAGACATGAATTTGATTCCAGCAGCACATTGCCATATAAATAGATGCTTTCATTTTTCTAGCTATAGCAATAATGTGACTGCTGCAACTCACTAATCTTAGATTTTGGGGATTGCAACAATTTTCCTGTTAAAAAAATGAGGTTTTTTTAATCTAATAATTAGATTAGATTAACTGTAACATTACAAGTAAGTAGAGGGAAGAGACCATGGCTTTTGCATGGCTTTTTTATCTTTTATGAGTATGTTTTCCCATTGTCTCTTCTTCCTCATCCCAAAACATGCCACTTGTTAAAAGGAGAAGTGTCTGAATATTCAGTAAGGCTAATTCAAGTGGTACTAATAGCATAAAGGCATTTATCTGAATAAAACGGATTTAAACATAATTTGCTTTCAAATGCCCAGAGAGTAGAAAGCAGTGTTTAGAATGGCTGAAACTATTTCTCATGGCACATTTTAATTCAGCTTTTCATTCCTTGTACATGTGGCCAGCAGTAAGATGAGCTCTGTAAAAGCTGATTTTTGACCATCTGCTCTTACATCAGACACTGCCTGGTTTTTCAGTGCTTGATCCTGGGTGAGAGAGCAGATAATTCCCCTTAAGCCTTTCTTACAGCATTCACTACCAGCGTGGTTCACAATGTCTCTTTTGAAAGGCTGCAAGGAAGTACTTTGCAGCATAACCATGTAATCCAGATCTCAAGCCAGACAACATGTTTGTATTCAAGAGCTACAAGGAATTAAAGTCTGACTAAGAATCCTTTCCTTGAAAGGCCTGATTAATACATAAGGTCACTTCAAAAGAAAAAGCACTTATCTAAGAGGGCATCATAACATTCTTTTAGCTCTCGTAGAGAAACTCTGTGCAGCACGATTTAATCTAGAACTCTTCTACGCTGAGCATGTTTCTGTGGGTGTTTAGGCCCTTCAGGTGCAGAGAGAGCATCGCTGGAATTCTGCTCCAGTACTGGCCTCCTGGTACGTGGGGGATCTTTGAAGTAATATCTTCCTCTTTAATTAGATGCAATGCAAGGCAAAGATGCAGGAGATTAGCCTGACATCTGTTTATATGCACTAAACAGGAAAATCAGCAGAAGATTAGCATAATTTGATTTATCTGCCCTATAAAAGGTTTTCTGGAGTTCTGGAAGAATTAAACTTCTGAGTGCAGTAACACCTGAATTGTATTAAAGATTTTTAGGGAAGGAGTGGTTTATTCTGTCTTTCTGATACTTACCCAAGATGCTGATAAAAGTCTCTCCTTATCTACCACTTTTGTATCTCAGCTCTGTAGTTTTTCTCTCTAGGGCTTTTTTTTCTGACAGTGTAAAATATTGCCTATCATTTTTACCTCACCCACCCTAGTCAAGTTTAGTCTATTTCTAACACAGCCTTCAGGGTTTATAAAAATTTGCCAGTCCTATTGAGAAAGGTGATATAATTATATGGGAGGAATAGAAAGTTGGATGCCGTGTTGAGGTATGAATATTACAATAGGAGAGAGCACTGTGTTGAAAACCAAATAGACAGATGAGCAGTGCTTCATAGTACTGCAGAAACTTTTGAAATTGAAAGTTTGCTTCTTCCAGAAGTAAAGAAAAATATTTTGCATAAAGCTGCAGCAAAGACACATCCAATGATAAGCTCTTTCCTGAAGCAGCAGTTTGTCCCCCTAAAATTTCAATAAATGGTCCTCTTTTTTCTGGGTACTTGCTAGTACCTGCTGTCAGAACTCTCAAGTTCTATACAGCCAGAAAACAAATAAACATTCAGCCATGGATGTACCATGGAGGGTGATGCATCTCAAATGGAGACCATGTACAGTCTGCCTTTGGGTCTTCCTCTGCCAGGATCCCCAAGGTTGGTAGTTCTGACTCTAATAGAAGTTGAAGCCGTCAGGTAATTTTCAGAAAAAGATAAATACATCCTGAATGCAATGAAGCAGAATGATCAGTGAAGTGATGAAGACTTTCCTCCTTGAACTTTCTTACTGAGGGACATTTTAGTACTGAAACTTGCTCACAGATACCTCAAACTGTGATTGGCTTGTACTTGAATGAAGACAAAATTTTTTTGAGCATCAAAGAAAAGCAGAAAAAGATATTGTTACTAGAGATTTTAGGAAACAATAATTATCTAACTAGTCAATTTTGGAGAGCTGCAATTTGACATTAAAGGTCCCATATTGATGATGAACCAGAGAGAAACTTTCAAAGTAAAGCTTCGTGCAAGCTTTCTCCATAACCTCTTGAAGGAGAGATCTCATTACTGATGAATTATTAGGTACATGCTATTCTGTTAATTGTCATTACCAGAATGAACACTCCTGGAAGAACACAGAGCCCTAACCATGCAATTTTTTCCCCTCAGAAAAAGGAGATAGACAAAGGCAACTTCCATATGGGAAAAATTTTTAAAAAGTGGAATGAACCTTAGACTAGATGCAAGTGTAGGTAGATATTTTAAGTCAAGTTATCTTTCCCCAGTAACTCCTCATTACTGACTCCAGCCTTTGGATTACTGCAGTGAATTTGGCCATCTCCAGGCACTACTTCCTTTAAGTGAAAGAGGTAACCGTGGAAATCATTATGAAGGTTTCAAAAGCAAAAAAAAATAATTCCAGCATTTCACTACCAAAGGGAAAAAATAATATTGTGTAGCCTCTTCTCTTCCTCATTCTCAGATACTTGGCTCTTTGAATGCATGTTTAAGAAAGTCTCATGTGAGGAAAGCTATATTTACCTGCATGAGCCAATTATTGCCCCATAAGCTCCTTCATCGTGAAAAATACCCTTTATGCCATCTAGGTTTTAAACAGACTTTAGACTAAAACTGTACATGAAGATTAACAAGGGTCAATATCCTACTGTTGGCAGAGTATAAAGAGGGACAGTCAAAACATGGACTTCCAGAGAAGCACTTCTTCTGGGTTCTTTTTCCTTTCCTTTCCTCCTCCTCTCCTGCATGACTGTTTCAACATGAGAAATTTGAATAAAATATTAAGTTTTTGCAGTTCACACTTTTTCTTTCAGAAATGGTCACATAAGTACACTAAAGCATAAATAATTGCTAAGCCATGGGCTAGTAGTTAACATCAGCTTGCATAATGAATACAGGCTGATATGAAAAGTGAAAGGAGCAACTGACTAAGTATGAAGATGGTGCTGAAGTAAAAACAGGTTCAGTAAGATGCACATGAATAACCAGAACACAGCCTTCCATGCAATAGTGGCATATCCCTCTTACTATATAAAACTACACTTACTATATCCCTCTCTAATACCAGCAGTTTAACACTTTTAAGGCTGGGATATTTCACATTGCAGATGTTGAGAATTTGTTTTCCATTTAACAAAAAGTTCCACATGCATTTTTCTTCAGAACACTGTGTTTCTGACATGCTATCAATTTATCTAAGTCATTTAGTCTAAAGACTAAAGTACACTCTAGCAAAAGAAGAAAACTTTATAAACAGATTCAGATAATTATAACAGTACATATTGCATCATTAGGATCTCTAGTATGACTTTTCTAAAACCAATTGTCTTTCCAAATAAGCTAAACACATTTTATTTTATGATTATAAACTCAATGGACCTGCAGGTGGATTTGCTTCTCATTCTGATAATTTAAAACAAGTTAACATTGCATTGAATTTCCACAAGTATTTGTTGACATTTTTAGGCAAATTTTCTTCACAGGGTTGGATGTGGAGAGAAGTAAGATTTGGCAAGTGAGCCTGAGTGCTCGGAAGAAAAAGAGAACAGAGTGGTTAAATCCAACAAACAGATAAACAAAAAGACCATGGAAGCAGATCTAGCTGCTATTGAACTCAGCTCTAAGTGCCATTGGACCAAGTATGAACATAAAACCTCTGGGGTAAACATCAACTCTAGATCTATGTGCATTGCACAAGACTGCAAAGCTGGGCGTTCCCAAAGAGAGGAAGGAGAAGTAATGATTTAAAAGTCTCTTTTTCCCAGTTAAGTGTCCTCTTCACTCTATATCTGCCAGATGATGTGGTGGGTAAGCAAAATAGCAGCTGCTCTTTGAATTTCAATGTTATTTTCTGAGCTATTGCACAGATTAAAGTCTGCATCACAGAAACGTAAGACTTCAAGGTTTTGCACTGGGTATGACCAGGCATACTTCAGCACCTCTCATCTCCCTTTGCCCTTCCCAGGCACCCAACAGGAGCTTGCCTGACTTGTCCATATGCCAAAGGTTTTGTTCATCTCCCCAAAATGGCAGCATTTGTCTCTGGCGGGTGAAAAAAGAGCAATATGAAACTCTCCAATTTTCTAAGGAAATTGTTCATTGCTTTATTTTTTTTTTATCGTATGTATATATTCAACAGCTTTTGGAGACTGAACAGTGTTTGCTATTTCTGGATATGCTGCAGTCTATTTGGTGTCACATCTGCTTAGGGCAGGCAAAGTTCTAGTATATTAGAAATAGTTCTAGCAAAGGAAAAACTATGAAATCACTTAATTTGATGAAGATTTTATTGTTGAGCTGTTACTTGCAAAAATAACCCAAAAAACACCCTAGTATTTTCCTGCCAAACAGCCAGCTGTAAAATCTCAATTCTCAGATAGACAATTCTGGATTTTTAATTGTATAGAGCATGATCTTAACCAAGAAGCTAAATATGTTATTGATACTATTGCACAAGATCTTAAGAATTCACTATCTAAAAGATTGGACACTAATATTTCCTTTCAATGTGTTACAGGAAAATGCTCATGTGAACATGCATTTCATTCTGTTAATTTCTGTCCAGTGAAATTTCATCACAGAAATTAAAATAATGCATTTAGATTGCATACATTTCTACTCTCAAGGCAACAGGAGAAAGTCAAAGATCTTTGTCTTGAATTAATGTATACGAGTGTTCTTGTCAATGACCACGTTGGAGCCAGATGATCTTTAAGGTCCCTTCCAACCCAAGCTATTCTATGATTCTACGTTTTTCTGAGCAGGTGATTGCATACTGAAAATCACATTAAGTAACATGTGATAGCCTGTAATCATAAAACTGAAATTCAGTGCAGGCAGTGTTTCCCATATTTGTTCTCCACAGCTATTGTATAAGGCAGCATTTTGCTGGGAACTAATGAGGCTCCTTCTCAGAGATGTGGATTCGGTGTTGAGTCTCAGCAAGATCAGAACATTGCCCATTTGGGTGTTTGATGAGGGAGAGACAAATGCTCCTACATCCTACCTGGATGTAGGAATAATTGAAGTCCTTGAGAGAAAGAGGAGAGAAAGCACAATAAAGATACAATTCTTTCCCCGGCTTCTTTATGATGGGAATATCTGCCATATTAAGAAAAGAGGTTTTTTAATCATGCAAAGCAATTTGACATGGGGAAACACAGTTCCACTTACAGCTCATACAGGGATGATTAAAAGGCATTTCACAACAAACTATCTTCTCAAAAAATAACACACATTTTGCCCAAGCAATACATGGTCTTACTTATGCTCAAATCACGCCAGGGCGAGGCTGGCTTCCACATATTTCACAAAATACTGTGACATGATCAGGTAGCCATTCAGTTTTGGAGAATCTGCTCAGAAACACTAGACTTACCACTGCATCTTCAAAGGTTAAATGGTAAGATTTTAATGTAAGTGTTGATCTTACCTTTCAATGGTATGAGATGGAGTCAAGAACTGAAGCCCTACTGCATACAACATTTTCACACTAGCAGAGCCCACTCAGAGATCTCCAGAGTGAAAATTATATTTGGAGATAATAATGTCATTTAAGGTAATTTTTTTAATCTCTTGAAAGTACACCCTAATCCCCAGCATCCCACAGTGCAGATTTCAGATGGAAAATCTCAAATCTAGAGCTCTCACTCCTGCTTCTGAGTGTTCTCCTGCTTCTCAGAAGACAGCATAACCTCTGTAAAATGAGAAAAAAAGAAAGAAGTAAAAAGTGTTTCTCTCTCTCTAGTATTCTTTCTCTTTTGTATTCTTCACACTGGAGGCACATAGGTTGGATGGTAGGGCTAAACTAGACACACTCAGAGGAATATACCTATTTTAATTGGCTCTGTTTAAAGGGATAATATAATAAAGTTCTGTTGGATGGCTGCATGAGGAGCAGTTAAGTAGCTCAGTCTTGAGATGCAAGTTGAAGAGAAAGACAACCAAAATAGAGGGAAAAAAATTACAGCTGGAGGAAAAAGAGAACAGCAGCAGTCAATAGCTGACATTATGGATGCCCATCACCCAAACCTTGTGGAGATGTTCAATCAAGTGGTGTCTTCTGATTGATTTGACCAACTTTGAATGCCTTCCATAATGATGCTAATCAATGCCCAGTGATATCACAGTACTTATCTACAAGACTCTGCTGGTTTCTTGAGTAATAGTAATCACAGTAAATTTGATTCCTTCCAACAGAATCATCTCACACAACTCCATTTTGTGACCTAAAGCTGAACATTGCCTGGGAAAAGTTACAGCATCCTCTCTAACTATCAGCTAATCGAAATTCAACAAAATAAACATGCTTTCTTATATTTTTCATTTCTCCCAACCTGTCCTGCCAGTCTGTAACTCAGTGACACCACAATAGCTTTTTTGTCACAACCTTTCATTTTTCTGGCAGTGAATGCCAGACTACCAGTTGTCATTAATCAATATTTTCATGCAGAATCAGTTTTGGTTTTTATCACCTCTTCTGTGTCACATAATTTGTAGAACAACCTTCAGCACACTTGAATGTCTTCTGTATATAATATATAGTAAAAAAACCCCAAACATAATATCTTTAAAATGTTTCTGGAGAGTACAAATAGCACTAGGGATGTAAGATAGTAGCACATGCATCTGCTGTTACTGTGATTGATTAGGAAATTGTGAAAGAAATTAATATACACATTGACGAAATGTTAATAGTTTTCTTGAGTTTTATTTTTAATTCCTTATTTGATGGCTCTGGTTTCATGTGAAGCCTTCCCAAAAGGCAAGCAAATTCATTTAATAGTAAGCACTTAAACATTTCTAACAGCTTCAAAAACAGTCCATTACAATAAAAAAGGATATACTTAATCTGTATATGCGTATTTCATAAATTTCCCCAGGGTAGTCCATTCCCACTGCAGTGATTTGCCAGCTTAAATGTCAGCACAGCTGTCTTTATCATGCCCCCTGGGTGCTAGTGTTCCTCCTAAAGTTTCAGGAGGGAAATTAGAAGGGGAACTTTGGTACAAATTATTTTAGGTTTGAAAAGAGGAGAAATGTCACACCCAGGACTATTAAAGAAGCTTTTCGTTTATTTGTAGGTCACTTATGGAGGGGACCTTGTTTCTCAGGCATTTGAAACCATTCTTTAGGTCTATTAACACCAATAAAATAAAGAGGCACTCACAGAGGTTGAAAAACAATGAAGCCTTTGTGCCATTACTGCAACTGTCAAAACATTTTGTGTTATACAGCAAATGTGGTATATAGCAAATATTTACCTGATGTCACAAGGCAGCTTTTTTATACAAATTGTACTCTTAAGCATTCCCTGCCCATGTCAAGGGAGCTGAAACTAGATCATCTTTAGGGTCCTTTCCAACCCAAACCATTCTATGATTCTGGGAATACACATATCCTTTTGTGAATGTTTCACTGGGTGCTTTTTAATGGCATCATTCAGCCCCCGGACTGCTTTTTTAAATACTCTTGTGTGCCAGACAATCTTTTTATTCCCACTGTTTCTTTTTATTCCAAACAAATATTGAAATTTTCAGCTGATTATTCTTTTTAAGAAGACAGACAGAGATGCACTGGGGTAACTGAAGAAGTGAAAACTTTCGCAAGCTGAAGAACTATTCTTCAGCTAGTTGCTTGTATGAAGCTTTCCGCAGGAAAATGGCACATAACATGAAGCTCCAAGTGCCATTTTAGCTCATTGTATCCTATCTACTCCATAATTACTTGACCTGGGGGTGGATCCACCACATGGTACAAGGTCAGTAATGAGGGCATTCAACCTTTGTAAATAGTATTTTTTAAGCTTTTCTACAGACGTGTCCTTTAAGGTTAAGAAAGCCTAATTGGTAGTAGTGATGATTTTGTGCTACAGATGGAGGCAGCCTGTGAGCTTCAGCAGGACACAAAGGCTGGAGACAGCACCTGAAGAGACCTTTTTCCTCTACTGATTTCTCTGTTACAGCAGCACTTTCCTTACTGCTCTTTCAGGCTCATCTGGCCCCAGGGATGATTTAGGATGCATCAACTGGAAACCCAACTGGAAGACAAAGACATATGTGGATATCAGTACAACCAGCTTTTTGCATCTCCAGTGCAGTCATGAAGGCCTGGCATGTAAGAGAGATGATGTAGTGACATAATCTTGTCTTTTCAGGAACTAATAACTCTCTAACAGACAGAGTGTAGAGATCAAAGTCATTTTAGCTTTGAAGAATGTATAAAAATTGGCTGTCACTGTAAGACTGCAGCACACCAAGAGCACTACAGTTATTGCTATGGCATTCCTGAGACATGCAAGAGATTATTTTGGAAGCAGTATTATTAAGCCTGAACTTGTAAGTTATTGCACAGCAAGGGAACAATGTTGGGAAACTAATATATAGCTAGTCCACAGTTCATCACAAAGTTCTTCAGTAGCTTTGTATTATAAGTCTCTCAAAGCCAGCCCCAAGCAAATGAATATAGTCAGAGGTAATTTTTCTGCCAGAATATACTAAATTAAAGCAAAAAAGGATTGATCAGTTTTCAGGATGTGTGAGGCTGTTCTTCATATTTTATAGTAAAAAAATATCAGCTTTATTTAATGGTGTTCTAAACTGCACAAAATGAATGTGATGAAAGGTTTCCCTGGGTGAAAGAAGGAGGTCTCAAAGGTGTGTTGAACTTCCATAGCTGCACATACCATACCCTTTTAACACAGCAAAGCTGCTGGCAGGACTTGGTAGCAGGACACAGTATGGAGGATGGGAGCAGCTCTTCTGAGCAACCTCCATGTCAGGTGTTTCATGTGGCAGCCTGCAAGAGGTACAAGGAGGTCCAGCCCTCGTCCAGGAAGAAAGAGGTTTGTATGATGAGATCTTACTTTCTTCTTGCTGGGGTGACTGGATCCAATTGTAATTAACCTACTGGGAATTTTTGGGCTGACTTTACTCACAAGCCTTCTTCTTTGCTGTGAAGGACTAGACTTGCTTCACTATTTCAGCACTTGGAGACAAATAAAATGAAATTAATTAAAGTTACATAGCTAGGTGAGTCCAAATCTAGGCACAATATATCCTCACTCACATTCTTCTCCTTTTTAATTACTTCTGGGTATCAGTGACACATCACAGATGTACCATTGTAAAGCACAATGTTACTACTCCTTCTGACTGTTTTTTTGATGTGTCAGTAGCTTTTTTTCATCAGAAAGAGTGACTAGAGAGAAGAGCAGAAGTGTGAATCTGATCTTCAGATTCTGTGTGATTTCTGAAATGTGATTTTTGAGAGAAAAACACATGAGGGTTTCGTAGCTTACTGTCTTTAGAGTTTGATCTGCCATAAACAACTGTCAGCCTACTGTCATATAAATAAAAGTTAAAGAAATCTCAGAAGGTCATTATTCATGTAGGAAACCACCTGCAAAATACAGATCATGATGCAGAAATCATGTTTTATAAATTATCCCTTTATTGTTCTTAGAAACCAAATCAATACTTCTGCTCTCAGTCTTCATAGTGAACTACATGCTTACACTAGTGGCTATATTATCATCACAAAGCACCACAAAGAGCAAAGTAACAATATTTCATACAACCAGGCACATCTTTTCAGGACAGCAAAGAATGAATGGGAGGGGATTTTTGCCATAACACATGATTGAGAACAGGGTGGAGTAAGGATTTCTGTAGTGTGTGACCATCCAATAGGGCATGTTGGAAATTTCTTTTGTTTAGTGTGAGCTCCCATACCCAGATTGCATCTCCCAGAAATCATTACTGAAAGCCTGTCCTGTGGAGGAGGGATTAACTCCATTATAATTTGCCAGCAGCAATATATTACAGTTTTCAGCTGCTAGTCAACAAATCAAACACCCCAGCAGGTGTAAACTCCTGCATAGTATAGCCAGCTCTTGTGTTTGCATTCATAATTCTACACAAAACTCCAATTAAAAAAAATACTTTGAATCTAGAAATCAATAATTACTAAGAGGTAATATATATATAATGTCTGATGACTGCTGGCACAGGGTCTGAGTGACTGATTAAAATCAGTTTTACAGATCGGACTATAATGTTTGCCTAATTACAAATACACTCTTAATCCACACCTAGATAAGAACTCTTGTAGCACAGTGCAGTATTACTTCCTTCCATTTCTGCTAGTAGTAGCTATTTTAACTTTGTACAGTTTTAATATGACTTCTACAGTTTCAGCCTTCAGAGGTGTTCATCTTTCTCCTTGACTACCTCAGTTAAAACATCTGCATGCTAAAAAGATACAGGAAGTATCAGTAATGCTTCCAAAATTAACTTTAAAGGTCATAAAGGTGTTTGGTTTGCATTTTGTTTCACCTCCATGTTTTGAATCATATCAGTCTCCCCATATGTAATTAAGTTGCTTAAGTAAAATTATGATCCATTTGTTTGGTGCTATAGCAATCAGGAAGAGGAAGTGAGTGAAGCAGTAACTGCAACAAAAATGTACTATTTGACAGCAATGGTCAACTAGACACTTGAAATCTGGACAGTGCAATAAAAATTCCCACAGCTTTTGTCATGAAAGCTCTTCAAATAAAGCACTGAAAAAACCCCAATTTCTGCAGCAATTCTGCTGCAGTTTTTCAATCTCAGTAGAGGACATATGGCACTTTTGGGATTTGCCTCTTTAAGCATCAACTCTGGATCAAGGACTATTAATCTGGGTATCATGCCATGAGATATTCAGAATAACAGCTCTTTAAGAGAAGTCCACAAGAATAATTCAGCAAATAGCTCTGTAACTGCAGCAATTTACAAAAAAAAAAAAATTACCATCACAATGTACATTGAAATTAACAGATGCAGTATTTTTAAGCGAAAAGCATCAGTAAGAAAATCCAAGAGATGTACTGCTAGTCAAAACTGATGAAGGGGCAAATCAGGGCACAGCAGAGAAATATGGAGGAGTGAACACTGCAGAAAGATGAGTACATTCTCCCTTAACTGTATTTTAATTTAACCTAGAATTTCATTCTTTCTAGGTAAAAAAGAAAGTTGAGAACTTCTGAAACTCTGGCTGACTGGGAGCACCTTTTTTGTCTACCAAGGGGTCATGAAGCTGTAAGACTGATAATTTTTTAACACGCTTGCTATAGAGGGGTCATGAGTAACATATCTAGAAGGCACATTTTTGCACATGACGTTCTCTACCTTTTCTACTTCAGTAATGTAAGCTGATTTTATCATTTTTCAGAATAGATTTGGCTTATCAAAGCAATGGCATAGAAGACAGAAGTCTTCTTTACCTGAATGAAATATTGCTTCCACTCTATTTCCATGTG
The DNA here is from genome assembly GCA_013400935.1 of Turnix velox. NCBI lineage: Eukaryota > Metazoa > Chordata > Aves > Charadriiformes > Turnicidae > Turnix > Turnix velox. The sequence goes on from VZTY01014769.1 coordinate 845,175, forward strand.
TCAGTCATGATAATTTTGCTTCAGCCTGTTTTTAAGATTAGGAATACAGCTTAAATTTCATGGTGCATATTAGCTTGCTCCTGGTAAAATGTTACCTCAATAAAAGGAACACTTAATGACAAATTGCTTTTAAAAATCATAAGTTTTCTTGATGGATCTGTGTTATATCACGGTTCAACAAATGGCTTTGATGTGGGCCCATATCCAAGTTTCTGTTCATGGTAATTATCAAAAACACGTCTCTAAGATTTGAGTACAGTGGGAACTTTCAGCTTCAAAATATGTATTATGAGTATGACTATGTCTGTGAAGTCCTTTTCTCAGTAGTGTAAGAGATGAGCTTTCTAGCATTTATCAAAACCAGTGAGAATTATGCATATTCCTGTGTACATTTCAGCCCTTTATATACTCTTTATTTTTCCTTAAACAGTAATTTTCTTTCCCAGTTTTGTCTAACTAAGCAGATAAGCTGCTCTGTTTTGCATCTCACCTGGAATCTGCAAGCACATTCTAATCACTGAAACATGAAATACTGGACATATTTTGTTTTCATCCATGCAAGCATATGTTATTCAAAGAAAATAATGTCCATGTTTCATCCTCCAAGCCCCTACACTATTGTGAGGTTCTATGTTTTCTGATTTGGCATTTCAAAGGATTTTTTACCTCATCACTTTTGATGTCTTATGGAAAAGAGAGGTGTCATCAGATGTGCTGAACTACGTGGCTGCCTAGAAGGCCTGAGTCCAGGATGATCTTTCAGAAAGATTCTGACTTAATGGCCAGTGGACTGAGGATTAATTGGGAAAAAACCAAACAAATTTCAAAACTGAATCTGCTAATTTAACTGCTGTATATCTGTATTTCAGTCCAAACAAATACTGAAATCTCAGTGTTTCATTGTCCTTCCTTTAATATTGGCAATTGATTCTTCAGAAAACTGCACATAAATCCCACAACGTAAGCAGAAATGCTTAAGGACAGATGGCTTTCAAGGGGCATGTTATGTCTAGTGCTCTGTTTATTACATGGATCTGATATGTGAGTTGTGCTCCCTGTAAATCCAAAGGCCATCACAGATGAAAAACAGAAAGATCGATCTTTACTTAAATCAATGTCTAACAAATAGAAATCCCAAGGTCCTATGAGAATTTGATCAGGTTATTAGATCTCTAGAGGATTTCTGTGCAAAATGAAGGACCTAAATGTTTAATTGGCTTTCATGCTCATAGCCATCTTCTTACCAGTTTTAAGGCAACCTTTGCCATCTGGAATTTACTCTGCGGGTTTATCACCAAGATTTATCACTAACCTTGTCTGAATTTGTTCCTGAGTGTAGTGTGAAGAATATGATGAGCAGAAGGAAAAAAACTACTGTAAGAAAGGTGGGGGAAAATCCCAACAATACAAAGCATACAAGAAAATTGAAGTCCATGGTGCTGTATAAACAAAAATTAGTTCTGAAAGAAAACTGCAGGTGCAGAAGCAAACAAGGACTAAATTTCAGCTGTGTTGGAGCTGAGACAATTACAGACAATGCTTATCTTCTGTAAGTGCTTAAAACTAAGCTTGAAAACAAAGAAGCAGAGGGAAAAGAGAAGAAAATCTAAAGTCAATCTGTAACTATATACGGTCAGAACAACAGATGTGAATCTTAGAACTAAAAAATAACTGCAAGATATTAGGCTGAAAGGGTAGAATTCCACTGCTTCCACCTGGCAGGGATTTAGCTAAAGAATTTTTTTAGATTTTTTTTCTTACTCTGAAGTGGCTAAAAATTTTAACCGAAATTTCTGTGTCAGATGTCCGCTATTGCTGCATTACACAAATAAGACCCATCAGTCAAAACTGTTGTAAAGTTCCCCTTTACTGTCCTCCATCTCTAGAGTTTGAGAACTCACTCAAAATGTGGGGGAAATAGTTTGATAGAATCAACTAGTCTAGAAGGGACCATTCAAATCAAGGCCAGCTGTCAACCTAAGTCTAACATGAGCCATGCCTCTAAGCACCATGTCTGCCTGTCTCTTAAATAGCTTCAGGGTTGGTTCTTCAAATACTTCTCTGGGAGGCCTGTTCCAATGTTTAATAAGACTTTTTCCTTGGAAACCTAGCTGAAAACTCAATTCTGCTGAAGTTATAATAGAAACTTTCTTATCTTTCTCTGTTATTGGCTCCTAGTGGGAAGCAGCTCAAGGAGCTGCAGCTGCTGGAGTGCATCGTCCTTCTCCTGAGGGCGATGCCTGCCTAAGTCAGAATCCTAAAACTGCTAGTACCCCCTACCCTTTTACTATCTCTGACATCAGGAAAATCCTGCATCTCCACAGCTGGGTACTGACAGCTCAGGACAGCTGAATCACCGAAGAAAGCCTGAGATGTTGGTGCCGAAGGACTCGTCCATCTGTACCGTTGTAAGCAGGCACAACAGATCCAAATGCAGCATTAAGAAAACATTTTCTTTTAACAAAGCATGAAAACTGCATTTACTCAGACATTCTCAATTAGAGCAGCTGCCAGCAAAATGAGTGCTTTGACTAGAAAAATAAAGAGATCTGCTATGCCTTTTGCTCTGCTCAACCCACTTGAATGTGGCCAAAACATTAGACAAAGATATTAACTGAATTCATGTTTTACAGATTCAGATCTATTCAGCTGTTGAGTACTCTCAGTCCTAAATAATAGCTCTATTAATTATTACACAGAACACAGCTGTTTTTCTATTTCGCAGACATTTTTCACAAATTACAAAGCTACCTAAATTAATAGAGGTCTAAGGACATGTGATGGTGAAAGCTGGAAAGAGTTTCAGGTGATAAGTTGTGTGATTCCCCACATTGCTAAGTTAAAACATCAGAGCTTTTTTATCAGCTTTCATCTGTTACTCAAGTATTGAAAAACAGAGCCTGGATATCTTTAGCAGGAGTGGAGGAGATACCTGGATGAGCAGCTGCCCTTCCTAGGATTTTCTGGAACACATGTCTAATGTGTTCCCTTGATGCATGTTACACTTCATGGTATCATCATACACACCTGCCCAAAAGGATTACTACCTTTCAGGAAAACCAGGTTGTGGGGTTTTCAGAAACCTTTAAGTGGTAGCTGTGAAGGAGAAGATGGAAAAACAGTGGCTGCTGACATAATTGGACTTAGAGACAAACACAAGAGCTGATGCTACAAGTGTCGTTACATAGTTTTATTTCTTCAGAGTAGATTTTTTCATTTTAAAAAATATGTGCTTATTTTTATTTTTCATTAAAAACAATCCTCTTCAAAATTCTACCTATCTTATGTGGTTTTTATTCATAGTCTGATCTTGCATTCCAGCTGTTTAGAGCTTTGCTGCTTTCACAGAATCACAGAATCACAGAAGACCCGGGTTGGAAGGGACCCCAAGGATCATGTAACTCCAACCCCCCTGCCTAGCAGGGCCACCTAACAAACACATCTACTAGATGAGGTTGCCCAGGGCCCCGTCCAGCCTGGTCTTGAACACCTCCAAGGACGGGGCATCCACAACCTCCCTTTGCAGCCTGTTCCAGGACCTAACCACTCTCCTAGTAAAGAACTTCCCCCTAATATCCAACCTAAATCTTCCCTCCTTCAACTTGTGTCCAGCTTTCCTGGAAATGCTTTCTGTAGTTAGAGCAAGGCTGGTTTCTACATATGCGGTCAGGGCCCAGCAAAGAGCAATAACATCCAGAATAGGATTTAATCAACACTAAGGCCATTAGAAAGGTAGATGAGCAAACAACGGAGGAAAAATGTTTCCCACTGGCTGTAATGCCAGTATTTCTCTTCTGAGTGAAGGATGGACCAAGCTACAAGAGCCAGGTACCACCAGCAGAGTGTATTTATGTCAAGCATTACCTCCACTTCCTTCAACCTCCACAGTAGCCAACCAGTCAGTTCTGCTGTCCCCTACCCATTTTTGTGTGTGAGATATCATGAAGGAGAAAAATCAGTAAATACATTTATTTCCTCCTGCCTTCTATTCCCGGCAATTCTACCCCAGCTGTATTTCATATGTCAGTAGTACACTTTTTAGGTCAGCGTGAACATGCCCTTATGTAGAAGGCTTATTCATCTGTGTTTGTACTGATGAATGCCCTCAAAGTCTATCTCATTGTTCTTAACAGGAATTGAAAGTGCTCTTCAAAGCTGAAGGGGCTGTTTTTTCCCCATAATACATTCATTTTCTTGATTACAATAAATTGCTCCTTCTCTTTCAGCATGTTTCCAGAATGCCATTTTCTGATTAGATTTGCAACAGTTATAGGATGCGGTTGACATCATGCTATATTTCATCCCTTGGGATTTTTATCTGACACAGTGCCCAGGGAGTACTTGTGTTTCCAGCAGTTGCTCAGACCATGTTTTTTTCATCTCAAGCTGTTGAATGACTAAAGCCAACTGATGGTCAGCCATGAAACAGCTGTAACCCAAACTAATTCACAGTTTTTCCTGTGAATTCCCTTAAAACCACAAACAAGCTCTACTAGGAAAGAGCGCAGACATATAGTATACTATATGTCTACAAAACAAACACCTTTCATTATTCTGTGTTATTGATTCCTAAAGGTTAGAGTTACTAAACAGAACAAAAGAAAATATTACTTTTAAGAGAGGAAAAAAGCTGTATCATGGATCTTGGGCTGTTCTCTGAAGTGTTCTCTCTGAGTTTTCTAGTTACTTTCCTGTATTTCTCATGTACATCTTCCTCTATATTTTTTGTACCTTAGAATGAAATACTTGAATTTGATTTGGTCCAGGTTTATAGACCCAGGGCAATATTTCACTGATGGAGTAGGCAATTCTACAGAATTTATGCCTTCTCCACACATTTACAGAAGGAATGTACAAAACTGATCAGAAGTTTACTTCCTTTCAGAATACAAAATGAAAGAAAAACCAAAACAAAACCAAAAGAAACAAAACCAAAACAAATTAAAAATAAAAAAGAAACAAACTAACTCCTTCGATTATTTCCCAAGAAAAAAGAAACTACATTTATTGCATGTTTCTTTTTGTTTTTCCTTTTCCCTGTAAATGTTTACTGTAAAGTCTGTCATCTATTCTCAACAGTTACTTCCCCTGTTCCTTTGCAAATGATGCAGCCTTCTAAATTTCTTCTAGGCTAGTCCTCATCCCAAAGAGCTCTAATAGTAGGTAACAGGCATTGGGACAAACTCAGACAACTTTTCTGGTGCTATTTCACCCCAGCAGATCTTTCAGCTAATTATTGCTTGTACAAATTCCAAGCCACCTGAAACATGGATTTTGCAATTTTGTGTTGATTATAAAATAATCTGCACATTTTGATGCAATATAGTGAGAAGATGAATGTTTCCTCACTTTGAAGGGCTGGTAATTTTTTCTCCAATCTGGTAAAAGCGACAGAAGCCTCCAGAAAAGTCCCATTACAGCAGCAATGGGGATGTCAGAAGTGACATAACTAATAACTAATGAATTGCAAGTAAGTGACACAGAAAAATATAGCGTACGAAATTAAGTTGGATTGATGACACTTAAAGGAAAAATATGAGAAGCATATATGCACAATAATCTGCTTAGCCCCTAATTTTTTTTTTAAATTCATCTTTTCCACAAGAAAAAGGATACTGTTAAAAACTGTATTAATACTGTTCTTTGATAGCTAGAGCCAGATTTGAATACCTATCCTTCTTGAGATTTTTTTACATTTAGCTTCACCAGGTACTGGAAAATACTTAGTATTCTCTACCAATTCTCTCATTTTATCGAATACTTTCCTCTTTCTAAGTGACAGCCTCAATCACACCAGACAAAAACTGAGTGAAGCTTGCATCAATGGAATATGCTAAACATACCACAGTCTTCATTCATTGAAGAAATATTTGCATAATTGCCTAAATTAGAGACATTTAATTTAAAGTGATTTAATAGAAGTTTAGAAAGACTTCTTATTGTCAACTGTGCATAGTTTGATTCATGACAAATCCTCTATTGTATGTCACACAGGTTTTCTCTACTTCTTGTCAAGATATTGAACGGATAGTAACTTTTCTACCTGAGAAGTTTGGGACAGGAGGGTTATACTGCAATGCAGTAATCTGGGCTCTCTAACTTCAAAGTCAGAAAGAAGAAATTGCTGTGAACTCTTGAAGATAGTTAAAACCTTCTGCATAGCTGCTGTAAGCAAACACACAGAGTTATAGAGGATACTTATTTTAGATATTTCCTCAGATTTATGGGTCTTCATCAGTGGAAGGAAGATATGGACTAAAGTATATATCTTTCACAACAGAGGACCATTTATGATGTAGAAATATGGATTAAAATGGATAGAGATTCAAAGGCTGGAGGACTCAAAGCAGGAAGATTTGGAAACATATCTTGTGAACATCTCTTGGTCATCTCTGCTATCGTAGCAGGGAATGTATGAAAACGGTTTTGAGAGGGACCACATCCAGTCTCTTCATCAATGGTAATGTTTCAGATTCACTGCTCACACACCAGAGTCAAGAGTTACTTGAATGACACTCATGTGCCACTGGGATAATCATCTTAACAGGGATCATCTTGGTGACACTAGGCCCTGGTGGCTGGTGCCACCATCTTCATGGGGCTGCCAGAGGGTGAGATACAACCCAAGATATTCTCAAGTCCCTTTCTGGAAGAGGAAATATTATTCTGCTGGTTACAAAGAACTGAAGAAGTTTCCATCAGATTTCTCCTGATTTAGACTTGCATATCTGATACCAAATTTTGGGCACAGCTGTAATTAAATATGCTTTTTAAAACATCATAAAATTTAGACCTAATTTTAAGGAACCTATTTCTATATTCTGCTGAAAAAAAAATGTTCCACTGGTGTGCCTGGGGTTAAAATGGGTAGTTTTGCAATAGAAAAAGCTATTTATCTTCAAGTATAAATTTTTCATAATTAATTCATACTGTGTGTATGATTAATTCTTTGGCATATTAACAGTGCTACTCAAATTATGCTATATGTTACAGGAGGTCAAATGTAGGCAAGAAAAAAGGTTTTCTGTACATTGTTTATGTTTACAATGCAGAATGACTCATTAAGAAAAATACTTTCTTGAAGGTGAAAATCCTTCAAAGATTTCTTTTTCATGATTTTTTTTTTTCCTTGGGAGAAAATATACATGTGATTCTAGAGTCCAGTGAAGGGCACATCAGAGAATTTTCTTCAACGGTGTAGGAACGAGCACAGTGCAAAAAGATGGCTCTGGCTTGAAAAACACAGTGTCATATAACCATTACCACACTCTGGGGAAAACCTGATGCTGATATGACTGTAGTGCCAAGCTTTGGTCCTTTTACACCATTCTTTACTGTGTATTAAATCCAGATGTAGTCTGGATTTATCCTATTAATGGATGACTGGAAAAGGAGAAGGTCTGGTTACTATTAATTTTCAGAAATAATTTGGTAAATTTTTAATCAACTAATCCTATAATGAATGTTGTGATTTTTGTTCCTAAGCAATTGATAAACAAGCAAACAAAAACCTTCCTGCTGCACAATGTGAACTGCAGGTTGTTTACCAAACTGAAATGATCTGAGGGTATAAATATACCCCTATATTCACTTTCAAATTAAGACAATATGGTAAATTAAATATCAGTTCCTTTAACAAGCAATTTACTTGCTGTTACTCCAACATGCAGAGTATGGTAACACTTGTGATTTCTGCATGACCTCAATAAGCAGAGCCATAACTCAGCTGTGCTGCTCTGGCTTCAGCTGAGCTCTCAGAAATAATGAAGTACCCTGGAGATGGAGTTTTATGTTGCAAGGAACGGATTAATTAGATTTTCATAATTAAATGTAGATTATTATTTACTTCTGCTTTTGTGCTATCTGTTTGGTTTAAAAGCACCCACCATTTACCACTTAGGATGAATTTAGAGTGCAAGATAAACTCATAAATTTGTAGACTATGAACAGTAACAACATATTTTCCTCTTCAGTGAGAAATTTTTTAAAATAAAATCCCCTTTATTTATGACAGTTTCCATTTTTTACTTGCTACACTAAACAGCACTTAAAGTTTGTCCTCTACCTTCCTTCACAGAACAGCAAGGTTATTATAAACTGGAACAGAGAAAAGGCAGCATCAAAATTAGTGTCTCTGACATTTAATGCAATCAGTGATCATGGGATTTCTCACTAAACACTAAAACTCTGCAAAACTTGCTTCCTAAATGCCTACTGACTGGGTGGGACCATAATAAGAACAGATTGCCCTGAGAGATGGTGGAGGCCCCATCCCTGCCGACTTTCATGGCCAAGTTTGATGAGGCTCTGAGCAACCTGATCTAGTGTGGGATCTCCCTGTTTACTGCTGAGGGGTTGGACTAGATGGCATTTGAAGGTCCCTTCCAACTCAATACATTCTATGATTCTATGATTCTGTGATTCTATGAACATGTCTGTATTTGAAATTAAGCTTGAACTGTCATGATTATTTTACCAACTTACCAACCAGAGACCTCAATTACCAGATCCCTCGCCTGCAAAGCAGTCTGGCATAGTGAAGTGGAAAGACCACTCAACCAAGCAACAAAAGAGATTTTCATACCTTCTACACACAACATGCTGATATTAAAATATTATGTCTCCATCAAAAAGTTTGGTCATAATACAATTTATATCTTATTTAAGAATTATATAGACTAATCACTACTGCATTATTAATTATATATTAAATCTAAGAATAGAAGTCAATGCATCATTTTCTTGAGAAAACAGGGGAATTTGGAGTCACAAAGTTCTGCTTACTGACTCAAAAACTATTTAAGTATCTAATGTAAGATGTCATTTGCCACAATTTTCTTGTAAGCTCTTCAAGAACTTACTGTAATGAAGACACTTGCAAATGATGAGCAAAATCATAAACCAGTTGGTTTTTTCTGTCTTCTGGTTTTCTGCAGTTAAGAATAATTTCTTTTTAGTCTGCTTAATAAAGGCAAAGGGGGCTGAAAAGGCTTAATACAAAGATCAGTAAGTGGCCCAGAGGCAATAAAAGTAACTCATGTTTAATAAATAAAAAATTCATCAGTGGAGTCATTGTTTATTTCCTATACAAGTAACTTTCATGGCAAAATAAGGTCACAGTCACTAATGTGATTAATCAAGTGATTGAATTTGGGGTTTTAATTTCAGGTTAATGCAACACTAGCCTGTTAGGTTAGATAGAGAAGAATTTAAAATAGATCAGCTAACAAATAAATTACATACTCCACCATTACAGTAGCTCCATATAGCTCCTTTCTATCATAATAGGTGCTGAAAGGGCAGGATGTCTGTGCAGAATGAAATGCGCATAGATGGAGAGGAATCATCCTTCTGATAAATCACAAGACATTTTCATTAAGGGTTGCTGTAGGGGGTTAGTGCCACCTCAGTGTTAACTCTGTGTTCAGTGCTTTGCAAGGACATCAGTGTGAGTGTTGATGAGCTACTCTGTGGGTAAGCAGGCAAATAGAGGACTGGTGAATCATGTAGCTTGTGCCTCATCAAAGAACTATCTACGTCTCTGACCTTCAGCTTTTGGACCTCCCTTTTGTGAATAATACATAATTTCCTAACTATATTTCAAAGCACTTAAATAATGTGGTAATTTCTCACTAATTTTTGATTGCTTAGTGTATCAAACTAGAAGACAATGTGTGTGTGTCCCACAGTACCTTTCAGTACAGTAGAGACTCAGTAGCAAAAATTCTTTGCTACAGGATTCTTCAGCTGGATTGCAGATGGCTCACTGTGACTCAAAATGCCATAAAATGTTGCTGCATAAGTGAGAAGAAGAGCTACAAGGGGCAATAGTTCTAAATTTTAAGGAATACTAACTTTCTGGTAGAAATCAGCCTCTTGAGACACTATAGATTAAATGTTCCTCTCATTTGGTCACTCAGGTTCTGACAGAGGTTAATTGAATGCTAATTTTGAAAATAAAAACTATAGATAGTTGTATCCATAAGATCATCTGATATTCCCATGGCTACCTCTGAAACAAAAACCTTATGCTTTGTTTATTGTTGCCTTTGTTTCAGCCATGAACTACACTGAGAACAACAAGAAATAATTTCAGAAACTTAGAAACATAAATCTGTCTAATATCCAACAGACTGATTACTCTGGAGCAAGATTACTCAAAATAAGAACTGGCAGTAGATTGACAGCCCAGTATATATCACGGAATACTACACAACTGGCAAAGAAAGAGAAATGCAATTATAAAGCTTCATGAATCACTACTTGCAAATTCTGACACCCTATCCTGCCTATCAGATCAAAAGAAAACATCACAATTACATCTAAGGTGAAAACAATGGTACCTTATCTGACACTAGAGCAGAACTGTGAAACATGGCAAAGACTGTGCAGGCAGAGCTCCCTGTGTTCCAGTTCCCAGGATATATACCACATGGCTAATCTCATTAGAAACCACTGAAATGCCAAGCTCTCTGACTGTGGCTTTAAAGTAAAATTACTGTTACTGTGTCCTCCACACAAATTCTGGAACATGCAAAGTAGAAGTAAGCGTAAGTTAAAAGAAGGTGGGTAAGTTAAAATCTTGAATAAATATCTTCAAATAAGAGGGCAAAAGAATGAGCAAAAGGTTCTGACCTCATCCTCTGATGTCCTTTGATTAACAATGAAGTTGAAAGAAAATTATCCCAATTCCCTAAAGGAAGACATGAGAAAACCACCAAGTGAAAACAAAATCACAGGATCATGAACTGATACAGGTAGGAAATGAACTCAGGAAGGCATCAAGCTCTAGCTCCTGCTCAAAGCAGGACCTGATGGTCTGAGTTGCACAGAGCCTTGTCCCCTCAAATACTGAATATCTTCAAGTATGGAGATTCCATAATGCAACACTAGGCAACTGTGTTCAACGGATTCACACCATTAAGCAAATAATTGTTTTAACAAATTTAGGCTTTTAAGGCATTTTAAAGTTTTTTTCTTGAACAATTTCTACAGATTCAAAAAGATCTTCAAACACAAGAGCCTTCCAGCTAAAACTTTTGTGTGACATCCATGAGTCACACAAAATGCTTTGTGTGTGGCTCAGAAAGGTGTTGCCATGTTAATGCATTTTATAATAGCCTATGCCAGTAACACACTCCCACTCCACCACCATTTGTTTCATTCACCCACATTTTACAGCTGGGCAAAGCTGAAACTTTCACTTTTTTTGTGAAAAAATGAAAGGTTTTGGCAATCATCTGTAACTTTCACAGCACAAATTTCTAGAGAACAGAGGATTTGGTGCCTTTGAGATGAAACTTTCAGAATATTCCACAACTTGGTCTCTACATCTGACAAGTTAAGTAAGAATTGAGAACATGCTGGCAGGGATCATCTGCACAGAGGAGTGTCAACAGAAAATATCTTTGAAAATAGACTTACCTGAGGAAAATGATGAATTGGCATGATCAAATTACCATAACTGATTGTTAGTACTTGCCTTTCTTCATTGAAAGTGAGAATTATTAAAGGGGCATCTGAAACACCTGACTCTCAACTTCTGAAAGGCCAAGGAGATAGTTTATTGTGAAGAACTGCACATTTTCTCTCCTTTTTTTTGTTCATTTTCTTCTTTTCTGATGGAATTTTTTGTGTCCCTACACCAGTACATCCACTTGATTTGTACCAGCAATTCAAAGCATATTAAAACTTGCTTTACAACACTTCCTTAACTTGAGAGGTGAAAGCAGAGAAGAAAATGGCTGATTTAATTTCTAGGTGGTTTTCTTTCTCAACAAAAATCTAAAATCCTCTAGCCTGCGAGTTAATACAAACCAGCTGCTTTTTTTATTAAAGTGATTTTTTTTGTTCTTGAAATTGTCCACAAAAAACTTAATAGCAGAAAACAGGGAAAATTAACAGGATTACAATAATTGACTCAAATAAACATGTTTTCTTAATGTGATAGCAAATAGGCAATGAGCAAATGCAGATCTAAAGCACTTTTATGTTGCCAAACAGACACTGATTTTTATAAATCCTATAGAAATTCATTTTACTATAGTCATGAACCACCTTTGAATTTTTAATATTTGACAGTACAAAGAAAAGAGCCATTAGAGCAGCTGGGTGGAAAAAGACAAAGGTGGTTTCTGTGAAACTGCCATTCCTGATATTTAAAAGCAAAGAACTCTCATAAGTTACCATAGCAGTAAGCATAGAAATGTAGAAATGTTCTACATCTGTTAATTTTAATGGTTGTATTATCTTCCACTGCTTTGTTCCCCCATGTGTTTTTTTATCTATTATCACTAATTTTATTTCTGAAAAAAAAAAAGAAAAAACAAACAAATAAACCCCCCAAACTCAACCACTACTAGATACATTCAAGTTCTGATTTTGTTGTTTGTGTAGCTGCTCAGCAATCTGTACCCTCTTCTGTCAAACCATTTCTGTGGTATGCTGGACAATGAAACTGCTGCTTATTTTTTAACTTAGCTATATTTTACGCCAAAAGAGGCTAGAAAACCATCAGTAATTACAAGGAACTGCACCCATCCTGTGCATAGGGACCACAAAATAAGTAATTGATTGTTAGCAAATGTATGTGTATGTCCCCACTGTATGACCAATGATAAAACCTCTGCTGTGGTCACTGGACACAGAACAGCAGGCATGTTCTAAAACAATGCAACGGAGATGTCTCAGGGTAGCAGCATTTGGAACTTATACAGTACATCCCTGCCACAGGCTTGGAATCCAGTACAGCGGATGATCTGGAAATTGCTGTTCTGTTTATTATTTCATTAGGGCAGTGGAGGGATTTAAAGCAAAGTGGCAACTTGCAACTTCTAAAAAACAGCCGCCAAGTCACTTTGATGAGAGACTTCCTCAGCAGAAACTATAGTAGGCTGTCATTGTGACTGTCTGCCCTTCCCTAATTGCTCCCAGACCTTTCACCATTAGGAAATGAAACACCCCCTTTCCTCTCCCCTGCCCTTCCACTCTACCCACTCAGATATATTCACATTAAAGTCTCTGGCTGTTCCACAGCTAGGTACCAACTATGAGCATTGGGATGACATCATCATTGTGCTCCTCAAGACACAAGGTTATAGGGGTAGAACTGCTTGGAAACTGACAAGATTTCCAGTTAGGTAAAAATGTAGCCCCATGAGGATTATCTGACACTATAGTCCATAATCTCCATCCATCTCTAAATTTTCCTTTAAAAAGAACTGTCCTTTATCCATTGGAACTATAAGGAACTTGTAGTAGGGAAATGTAGGCTTGCTCATCACTTCAGTGCTCCTCTAGACTTATTTTTGCATGTTGAGATGCTGCTAGAGTCTTTCAAGATGAGAGATTTGGAGGGCCAGAGACAGCATTATGCTTTTTTTTTTGTACTTACTATTATACTTCTTCTACAATACTTTAGCCCATCTGCTCAAGACAGATTGAGCAGCATGTCTGGAGCAAGGCTCCATCTCACATGATGAGCACCTGAGCACTGCTGAGCTGGGGAATGGCTGTATTCAGCTTCATTCCACTTCCAGGTTGAACCAAGGGTGGCCTTGCTCCAACCATGCTGCTTAAACTCTCTTGAGCTCCTTTGTCCAGACACAATTTAAAAAAATATGTATTATTTAATTATAATTATAGTTTGTCACCACATCAGAATATCATAATTCAGAGGCAGTTATTGATTTGTCCAAATAATTCCATATAAACTTTTGATGGCTTGCCTTACAAACATGTATTTAAAGTATTTTTTAAAAAGTTTTAAAGAATTGTACAACCTGCAAAAAATTATGCCCAACCCAGCAGTGTACTGAAGTGTTTTGAGCAACGTCTGCTTCATGTTTCTGAAAAGGATACTTCTTCCACACAAACCTGATCATTAACCAAAACTTTCAACAAGCTTTATTTTTTCAGATTCAAGTGTTTTATAGAATGATTTGAAACACACAGTGCTATCAGCAAATTTTTTGTTCACTAAACCAATTCAATTCTGTTGAGTAGCGTCCTTGGACAGAAGATGGAATTACTCAAAAATCCACCCATTTTGGGCAATGAACCAATATTTATTCTTTGTTCTGGTACTTGTTTATCTTTTCCTTATAGAAAACTGGCATATCAGTCCAGTTTACACAAGATAACAGCAATTCCCCCTTGACTCTCTTTGAAGCTTATGGACATGCTTTCTCTCACTCATCCCTATTAGACATTTTGGTAGAAGACAAAATAGGCTGATTAATAATAATAATAACAACATTTCCTTTTCTTCATTAGCAGACAAAGCAGGGGAGCCAAGCAGGAGTGTAGTCTTCAGCTAGGGGCATAGAAAGGAGCTGTTTCTGCATTAAGGCTGTTCTGAACTAAACGGATGGGTTTGTCCTGTTCTGCACAGAAAGGGTTTGAGGCTGTTGGAGAAAGCCATGGAAGATGGAGTGGGTACAGGCCTGGAGGCTGTAGCTGAAGTACAAAAGTGGTTCTGAAGGAAAGGATCAGTGAATGACATAGCAAAGAGTAATGGAAAAGAATGAGGTGATAATTATGGGAGGGAAATGGTATGAATCCAGAGGTAGGCTTGAATTCTGGGAAAAGGAAAAAGTAGTGAGGAACAAATAGCTCTTCTACTTCTTTGTAACCATGCTACAGTTCAGTTTTAGCCTCTGAAAAGTAAAATGGAAAATTACAAAACAGTAGAGAGGACTTTTGCTCATCTTTGCCACCAGACCATAGCCTTCCTCCACTAAATCTCTCCCAACATATCACAGTCTTCCCACCCAACCCTCAAGTATTTCTCTATTAAAGAAAAAAAAAGAGAGAGGACATTTTAACATGAAGAAGCAACTTAGTAGATCCAGATGGACAGTACTACTTCCTCTGCTTATTCTGCCTGCTAGCTACTACCAGGATGCAGCTTGCTTCCCAGTGAGTATCATCAATTTTATATGGGTCCATCCTCCTTTTGGGTGGGAGAGGGGAAACATACCCTGAGCTCTGAATCCCAACTATTGTGCCAGAACATGGGGAAGGCCAGGAAATAAGCATTGCAAAGCTCTCTGAAATAAAGGGCAGTTATGCTCATTTCTGATCTTCAATTATTTTCCCTCGGCCTCTCAGTAGTCCTTTAAAATGTGCACCACAGCTACAATATTACTAGAACAAACAAATTTTTCTCAGTGAGAAAGACTGCTGATAGACTCAGTAGAAAGCTGCAATTTCTCAATGTCATGTAAATGACTGAGGTGGCAGGGCTAATTGATTTTCAGTGGGACCTCTGCACCCTCATCAATGTTACATGAAAGCCTTAAAAACTGCATTATGTGCTCTTCTCTGCAATGGAGTCCTCGTGAGTGGTGTCATGCCCAGATCACACTGGGAGAACTGTGGTAGCCCTTCTGTCACAAGTGATTAACCAAGCCCTGTAAAAGATGACCTCAGGTCTATGAAAGCCCATGCCCCTCATACACTTAGAAGAATCCTCTGTGTTTCGCAAACACTAGATGTAAGAGCACATTTGTGCATGTATGAATGTTAAGGATGGGTACATGCTTTCAAGGACAAGTATTTGGTTTTATACAGAAGAACACTTGGAGTTTGTTGTCTTGTGAAAGGCAGGAGGGTGTGATGTGGCATCTTTCTTTCAGATTGTGAATTATGAACAAGGTAGAAACTTTCAAATAAATTCCTTCCATTTTGGTTTATCACATTGGTTCTTAACACTGAGACATCTTGTTTTGACCTCATATTGATTTTATACTACTAAGTTACAAAAAGGGTAGGAAGAGAAGTGGATGCTCCAGGAGCTGGTGGGAATCTTCCTCCAGCTGAATGACTTTAGCACAGCTCCTAGTTCTTTGTCTTTTACTTCGTTCACCGAGTTTGATGTAATTTTTCCAAGAATTTTTTTTTTTTGCTATATTTTTACTCTCCTTTGAGCTCATTATAATGTCACAACCAATATTCAGCAGAATATTTTTTTCTGTTTAGTTGCTGCTTTCAGGGATTACCCATAGGCTAAATTTACACATTTGTTACTCAAATTAAAATAACAAAATTATGTAAAGACTGATCAATGAAAGCAGCCTTTCTTTCAGAAGTGCAGTTGATGCCTCCAGTGGAATCAATTCTTGTTGCTACAGTTTCTGCAGACATTGCAGACTTAATTATGTTTAATCCTGTATGTGCCATTCTAATCTCATCACCAGTGGCATGGCCTATAAGGTGTTACAAATCAATAAACTATAGTAATATAAAAGTAGAGCAACTGAAAGTAGAAATAGTCACATTTTAAATAAAGTTTACTCATCTTGCTTTCAGCTATGGCAATGTTTTTTCAATGGTTTTTCTCTTCCTCTGTGTTGTGTTAATGCCATAAGCACACTCCATGGATTAATGCATTGCACTTTCTTCCATTTTTCTTCCCTGGACAATGTAGTGGAATGCAGCCTTTTTCCTGGCTATACTGGTTCAGCCATGCATGTTTTATTTTTACTCTTGTGTCGAGGAGGATTTGATAACCTAAGGGTATGTGAGAGGCCATGTCTACAGAGGATCCTGTGCCTTTGTAGAATAAACTACAGTTGAAAAAACCCAAGTATCTCAGTACATTTCTTTCTCAACCGAACAAGACCAGCAAACTTTAAAATGATTAGTGTTTGGGAGCACTTGTTCTGGCTTTTATATTTAGCCCAATTATAATTATCAAATAGACAAGATAAAATTCATGGTTAGACCTGTTAGCAAAGGAGAAGCACTCAGTTATTTAGCCCTTCTGAGAAAAGCTGACAAAGAATTATTGCTTATAATGATAAATTATTTCAGGGAAAGGTTATTTGAGGTAAGTGAAAGTGTTTGTATGTTACCAAACCATTGTCTGTTCCGAGTTTCTGTGTTTAAGTACCCGTATGCAATCTGAGCTGCTCTCCATTGTCAAGATTATCCCAGACCTCATTTTCCTATCCTTCCCCTTCTTTGCTCATGAATCCTAATGGTGATTCCTATTGCCTGAAGCTATGCCCCCCACTCATCTTACTTGTACTCTTAGTCCTCTGATACAGTCAGTACTTCTGTCAGTAGATTCTTATCACAAACATGTGATGATTTTGATCGGATTGCTGTTGTGAGGAGGGTTTTTTTTATTCAAATCCGGATCTCTTTAGAATTTGTTGGTCAATAGTACACTTGCTTCCTGTGGCTTGTTTGAAGGATTTGCATTTCTACTTGAAGCTTCAGAGAGAAAAGTTTGGCACAGTCTAATTTTCTTTCAAAGCAGCTAGTAGTGGTCAAATAACTCACTATAAGGTTTTATATATGTGATGTATGTGGTGGCATATTCTGAAATGTGGTTTACTATTACTGGAAGGTTAGGTTTTCTATTGGGTTTGTTTTGAATGTAAGATTTGGTGGCATCTTCAGAGATTTAATCTATTTTGGTAGAGGACTTCATATGGTTAAATTATTTTTTAATTGATAAAGTAAACACTGCAAAGGAAACTCTTTTGCCCTCATATGATTTTATTTAAGAATCGGTTATTTCACAGCTTATGGGTGTGCTATGAATGTGGCAAGCTTTGAAGAACAAGACTCATTGGTATGGATTTTTGCTATATACTGGCACCATTATATGTTGATCCTGGCATCTGAATGGCCAAGTATTGGAGTATTTCAGATGCAGACTGATGGATGATGGTGATTACTGATCTTGCAGGTGAAATTAGTGATAGCAATAAAGATGTCAGATTAGCAGCCTAGGTACAGCAGAGATTTGTTAGCTTTTAGCTTTTAGCTCTTGTAATCTTCTTTTTTCCCCTGAGTGTTCATTTGTTTAGTATCTGGGAAATGAACAGTAGTCTGGAACTAATCTTATTTATATAGTTTGTTTCTGTAGTTTTAATAATACCCTTGCCAGTAACATAGACTATAACTATGTTACATCCTAAATACTACATAGCCTTACAACACATGACTGCAGCTAATTTTCAACCTTAAGACCAATAATTACTTTTTAGTGAGAATATAGTAAAATATAAACATAATAATAGCTTTTGTACCAATGACAATGTGCCAGAAGCAGAGCCTTGCACAAAACTAATCTCATAAATATGAACAAAAAAAAAATCTTTTCTTCAGTTGCTGATTCTTATTAATAGGAATAGGAATAAAATTAGTTTATAAGAGTATCTTACAATGGCTTCCACTACATAGCCTGTCTCCACCTGTGGTATTACTTTTTTCCTGTAGCCTGTTGCTAACAGATCAGGAAAAGGAGTTGGAACTAGAGAGTTTCTCATTACTTGTATTTATGAAGAACATCAGTGACTGCATGATTCCCTTCTGCAGTTCTCCTTGAAATTATTATGCACCTGGATCTCTGAAGGACCAGTGGTCCCTATGTAAATACTTAAACATGTTGTTTTGATTTTTAATGTATGTTATTATAACCATGATTCCTTTATTCCCTCTTACACCATGCTCAATTTTCTGATTAATAACTTTTTCACTAGTTTTGATATTGTTTAGCTTCCCCAAATAATTTTGCTGTGAACTTTTACTCCACTATCATCCCTCGACAGCACACAGAGCAAGAGCCCCACTGATGATCATACAAGACTGTCAGGAGCACATGCTAGAATTGACTGCATTGATTTCAGTCCACTCACAGCTCTAAGGGAAGCCCCCATCTCATACCCTCTGTCTTTTCTAAGCATCACTTTGTGAAATAAATTGTAATGATAAGGTATGCAACAATCTGCTCCTGGCCGTGGTTGTACTGCATGTTCCTGTGAGAGGTCAGTGTTTCTCAGGTCTGCCAGCTGAATTCCTTGATAGAGTGGTTCATCCCTATTTTTTTTAGTCAAAAAGAGCTTTTTAGGTTTAAATTCTCTAAACAAGGGATCTTTATTGCTATAAACTTTTGCCCACGCAAATTTTACTCCGAGAATCAGGTTAATTAGCAACTGCAGGTAAGCAGTGTTTAAAGGCACTATACAGCAATTCCTGCTTATGCAATCCTAGACAACAATTTCCAACAGCTGTCAGAAAAGGCCTCCAGCAAAATCCATTTCTCATCAGTGATGTCTTTCTTCAGAAAGTTTCTGCAATGAGGTACACAGCTCCATCTCTCCCTGCCACCCACCATCCCTGTTTTCCAGATTTGCCCTTTTCTCATCTTACACACAATTAATAGTCGAAAAACAAACCTCAGAGCTCAGGTCATTCAAAGGTCACATTGTTACCAAGCTGGACATCATAGTTGCAGGCTGAAGTAGTGATGGATGTGCTAGAGGAAACAGGAGCAAGTTCCCAGTATTTTCTTCAACAAAGCACTTGATAAAATCAGATCTTCCCATGAATGTTTGGTTACATCCAAGTGGAATTTTCTGAAGAAAAGATGCATTAGAATATTTTCCAGTGGTTTCAGTTTTACCCATTAGTTGCTCTGTTTTCATCTTCAGCTCTTCTCTCTGTTCTGTTCCTACAGTCTAAGCAGACCATATCAGGACGACTGCATATTTTGTAAAGGGCAAGGAAATGTATCTGGAGATGAAAAATATGGTGATAATTTAAGTTCTAATCAAACAGTAATCTGTGCTCTCCCTGTTCACATTACTTCTGTCAGAAAATTCTTTTATTCTAAGGGAGGAGGCTTTTTTACTCTGAAACATTCTTGTCAAATGTCTCATATAAAACTCACCAATAATCATTTGTAATTGAGCTATCAATAAATAACTTCAGAATTTGTAAAAGCTTTCTTAGCAAAAAATTATGTAATCACCTATGATAAAGTGATTGCACAACACTGAAATGAGTGAAGTTAAAAGAGACACAGTAGTGTCAAGCTTAGAGCAGGGAAGTATTCTCAGAGATGTCAGTAATGTCATACTTTCTACCAGAAGAACTGTATCCTTCCAGTGTGACATGTGGTATAAGATACCACTTAAAAACGTGGTGATAGCTGCACAACAGTTTGAATGACAGTTCTGTTTTCTTGGAAAAGGATCCTCAAGTTACTTCTTTAGAGGGTCACCACTAAGATATTGACCTGGTCCAAAAAGAAGTAAACAGATGTGCAATGCCACAATGCTGGAAGCAAATTACTCAAGGTAAGTAATTTCCTGCAAGTCAGTGAAAAATGCAATTCATGCAGGATATGTTTGGAAGTGAAAACATGACTCATTAGAATTTTGAACTCAGGAGTCATGGTTGACTGGATAACATAAATCTTGCATTGCTAGCCTGGATAAATTACTCTGACCAAGAAAGCAGAGATATTTATATTTTCAATGTCTACTCAACTTTGTTAATTATACTCAACTTTCTAATTATAGAAAAAAAAATTCACATGGAAAAAAGCAGGACTAGGTTATTTTTTCTGAAGGATACTAATAATGTTTTTTGAATTAAAACTAACAAAAATGACTAAATATTCTTTTAGGACAGACAATTCACTCAGCCATGTTCACTCATCTCAGTTCCTCTACCACTTTCTATTTCATAGCCCACAGCTGGAAATACAGCAGCCTGGAGCCAGCCTTCCTGGAATAACATATGTAGAGAAGGAATGCAAAAGAAATATTCATGTGATGGCCTGCTTGAGAATAATATCTCGTAAAAAATATTAGACTTTTTCTGACATTATGCTTGTTGTGATTTTGACAGGACACTTCCACTATTTTTTTTCTTGATGAAGATTAAAAAAAAATACAGAGGGAAAAAATCAGAGTAATAAAGAACCAAATACAGATCCATGAGCTTCCATATTGTCCTGTTTGTTAATATTATTTGAAAGTTGTCATAAATGTCACCTGAATATTTTGGGATTACATTGATCTCTCGTTCCCACCATTCAGGTATAAAGCAGACTGCATTTGCTTACATTTTCAGATTTTGGAATTATCAGAATTATGGCAAAATGCCAATACATTAATGAACTATCAGTTTCACTCTGCCTCATGAGGAATAATTTTTTTAAAAAACCAAAGAATAATATTTTCTATTTGATTCCATTGAATCCACTGACAGAAAAAGGAAATGGGTAAATAGAGGGAGGCTCCAGGGTTATGATTTCGACAGCCAACACCTCCATTAGAAATAAAGCAAAAAAGTACCGTAATAAATTTCACACACTGACAGAAGAAAATTCAGAAGAAAAAAAACCCCTCATGAAATACTGGCATCTAATCTGATGCTTCTGGTAAGATCAATACCTCACCATCTTCCAGAAAGCTTTTCCTTCCTTTGCAGTGTAGCTTCCATTTCCTCTACCGCATCAACATTATTCTGCATAGTTGTTTCTTCTGTTCCTCTCAGAAAAGTACACATAAGACAAGCTTATTTGCTCCACAAAAGAAACATTACTCAATGTGCAAGCAATTTCACATAGTACAAGGTGCAGGTGCTTTGTTCATGTGAAACTATTGCCACAGCTCAAGCGTTTACAAAATTACTAATTACAAAAGATGCTATGCATTTAATCAACAAGATTGCAGCCTTTAGGGTGTACTGGATTGTCTTTCTGATATTACAGCATTTGTGATTAATATTGTAGGTGCTAATGAAATGCAGCCTTCTATAGTGCTTTCAATACGAGGACCAGAGTGTTATGCTGAATACAGCTATTACCTCCACAGTGGACCAACTTGCTATCAGTCCTGCTAGTGCAGCACTTGGGTCACCTGGGCACAGAAAGTCAATTCAGAGGATGGAACAGTTGGCTCATCTTCCTGATGACAGCACCAGTGAGAAGGGCAGCAGCTCCCAAAGGAAAAACTTAGAAATAAAGAGGGAAGAAGGAATAGGACAATTTGGTATTTCCATAATAATGGAAGTTCTAAAAATTTAATCAATGGTGCCAGACACTTTAAGGCGCTGACTAAATATTTATATACATACAAAACATATAAAACACATACAAAACTCGAGGAGTTTTTCTTTGGTTTGGAAGCTTAAGTAATTATGGTATTTCATCCAGCTAACACATGGCCACAAAGACCTACTTAAACGTTAGCATGAGGAAGCAAAATTGCAACAACAGACAGATTGTAGCATTACATAATGTTTTCAGGTGTATACATAATTGTGCTTTCATTATGCCTTATTAGAAGTGATTCCTGCATCTGTCAATAGGAGTCATATTTTCCCAGCTGCAATCAAAGCTCTAGGTCATAATAGCACATCTGAATGGGTAATTACTCCCACTGAGTCTGGGGAGAGTTCAACTAAATGGACTTATTTCAAATCTACTTAGGAAGGGGGACATTTGAGACTGTCATCTTCCTGCAATTACCTAAATAATTCTTCATGTTTACAGACTCAGGTTCTAAATTTTCTTTCTTAATTGCTCTAAATATTTGCATGCTGGAGCATTCATATCTTACTCACTTGATATCAAAAAAGTGTACAAAAATTCTGCATTCTTCATAATTTGTATGTGCAGCTCCCTCCTGTGTGTAGCTGCACTAAAACCTTGCCAGCACATGAGAAAACAAAATGCTGAAGCTTCAGGAAATGGAGATGGGGAGAGCCATGGGAGATGATTTCAAAGGAAAAATGTTAATTGTTTTCTCACTGCCAGTGACTTTTGACCCTCTTGCTGCAATGTTTTCCTCTTTCAGACTTAGGAGTAATTAAAAACAATGAAATACCTTTGTTTTCTTAGAGCCATTTACCTGAACACGATCTCTGTGTTGTATTTTGTTTCAGTAAAAGGAGCTTTGTTACCACTTCTCCCTAATGAAATTAAGACACTGGATTTTTCTCTCTTACTGTTTGCTCTGTCTTATCTGTGTTGTTGAAAACCTGGAAGTCAACAGCCTTTTGAATAATTTGGCTTTGATACAGGAAGCTCTATGAATTTTTAAACTTTACTTCTGAGCATGAGATTGGATCTCATCCAATCTGATTATGTGAGTCCAAACTCATGCAGTAATGTCTTAAAGGGCTGTATTCTATCCTGCAAGGCTGATTACATCTCTAAGAGCACCATCACATATTGAAAGCAATAATTAAAGACTGTGTAGCTTCATCAGTTTTTTGGGCAAATTTCTTTTTCTATTAAACATGCTGTAATTATATCAATGTTATGGGACAGACTTGGAGAAAAATCTATATCTTTCATGGGTGAATGCTTACCCATATTTTGTTATAGTGAATGAAAATACTGCAGCTAAATTTCTCTCCTAAATGAAGCAGAATTTTATAAATTAAAGATGCTAAGGAAAGGAGAGTTTTGGTGGATTTGACAAAATATTATGCTAAAAAAATTATTGTTAAAATACTCTTCTGTTCTCAAAGGAAACATTTTTTTCATGTCATATTTAGAGTTAATATATTTTTATGTTCAGACAACCATATATGTACAAAGAAAAGATAACACGTTAGGCACATGTTTTACAGGGACATTGAAGATTAAAAAATAATCCAGTTCAAAAACTAAGCAATCTTCCAGCATCAAAAATTCCTAATGTTCCACAAAAATTGTTCACAAGTTTCCATAACATCTGAAAACTATGTTCAAAATCCTCATTTTCCAGAACATAGAATCATAGGATGGTTTGGGATGGAAGACCTGCTAGTTCCAACCCTCCTGCCATGAGCAGGTACAAATCAGATTGCTCAACGCCTCGGCAATCCTGGCCTTGGATATCTTCAGGGNACTCTCCTATTTATCACCAGTGGGGAAGGGTAGCAGCCAACATTTGCCCCCACTGTGGGCTCTGAGGGATTCTCCTCCTGGTGCCTCTGCTGCAGGACAGGTCACTGGTGAGTTGCATTTTCCAAGGGGACGTGGTGGGAGGAGAAAGGCCGGGGGGCCTGCTGGCCCCCCAGCCTGGTTAGGTAGGGGGAGGGATGGATGGGCGACAGGGTGATGGCTTTGTGTTTTCATTTCTTGCTATAATGCTCTGTGGGGTTTGCCTGAGGTTAGACAAATGTTTGGCAGGAAAGTAGGACCCTTGTGTTTTAGCTTTGTGTTTCAGCTCAAGGTGTTGTGGGTGCAGTTTGTTTGGTTTCCCTCACTATAATGAAGTTCATTCCAGTAATTGGACTGCAGCATCTTGGTGTCAATTTAGGGACAACCGTAGCTGGATGCTGAAAACAAAAATTTCTACCTTTTCAGCTTGTCCTCATTCCAGGGCCCACACACTTCTAGCACTTTCCTTCTTCCCACTTTGTAATGTAAAGTTCTCTAAGGGTCTTGGACTGCTTGAAGCTATTAGTGGAAAAGTCATCAACCAGATCAGGAAAAGTTATTAGACCTACTTACAACTCACAGTGATTCCAGAAAGCAACCTGGAAAGATGATGAGCTTTGGTTTGGTAGAGGGGAAAAAAGGAAAATAGGTAGAAAAAATTACAGATGAGCTCTATCAATCTTCAGGTTTAGGACCAGAAGGCTAGCACAAACTGCAACGTAGGGAAGGGTCAGGTGATTAAATGTGATCATCCAAAAATCATAGAATTACTGAATTTAAGTTAGAAGGGACCTTAAAGTTCATCTAGATTTAACCCCCTTGCCATGGTCAGGAGACCTCACACTAGATTGGGTTGCTCAAAACTCCCATCCAGCCTGGCCTTGAACACTTCCAGGGAGAGGGCATCTGGGAAAACTGTTCCAGTGTCTTACCATCTTCATGGAGAAGAGCTTCTTCCTTTAACTAAATCTACCCTCTTTCAGTTCAAAACTGAAACTGTTGTCCTATCACTACAATCCCTTTCCATCTTTCTTGTAGGTGCCCTTTGGGTAATAGAAGTCTGCTATAAGGTCTCCCAAAGCCTTCTCCTCTCCAGGCTGAAGAATCCCAACTCTTTCAGCCTGTCTTGCATGTGGATTTGTTGAATTTCATGAGGTTCACATAGGTCCAACACTCAAGCTTGTGCTTGATGGAAAGGCCTTAATATCTAGAAGGGGCTTAAAAATCTTTTACTACAGGTCACCTTCCGAACTAAATACAAGTAAGTCCATTGTGTTGAAAGACTGTTTAATTGCACAGATTTCTGTATGTCTGCCCACCTCTAGTGACACACAGCAGGCCAGAAGTTTCAGAGGGAGATAGGTATGTTCTCCTTCAAAGTCTTCATTTCCTCCTAAATCTGCTGCTGCTTTCATGGATATATTTCCAATTTTCCCTTAAATTGGAGCTATGGCACATTCAAATGAAGGATTATCTTACTCTATAAATCCTTAGCAAATTTCAGAAGTCCTCCATTGCCATATATTCAGTGGGGTGGGATGGGATAGGAGGTTTCCATCATATTTCGTTGCTCTCTCCCTCTATGGCTTTTAAGAGTTTTTCTGCTCTCACCCCTCCCTGGTCAGTAAAAGTCAAAGAGGAGAACAATACTTAATTTCTGTGTCTAGACAGAAGGATTTGCTTTCAAAATTGTATTTTTAAAGTTTGAATTGACTTACTAATGAACCGGTCTGACTATACAAATGAAAATTTAGAAGTACTTACATCATCAGCAGAGATATCAAAAGAACAGAAAATTCTGGTATTTGCTGTTCAGTTAATTCACTGGTTTCCTAAAAAATTCTCAATCCAATACACACTATGCAAATATTACTTCACATTTATGATTAAGAGGCAATAGCAAATTTTTCCCTTTATATAGATTGTGATAATTTCCACATTAAGTTTTCATAGGAATGAATGCTTTAAAAGGATTACTTTTTCCATCTGCTCTAGAAAGTCGCTTCATTGGATTTCAGAAAGCCTAACAAATTACAAACCCTCAGTCTGAGAAGCTGTGTGGGTAAATTATCTTAAGCATATTTATGTCCTGTTGCAGTTTAATGTACCCCTAAGAGTGCTAAATGAAGTCACACACAGTGAAACTACTGGAACAGGCTGTTTCTGAGTTAAGTGAACAAGCACTTCTCGAGACAACTTATTAATTGGCTGCAGTATATAATTTTATTTTATCTAAGGTGTTTTGCCTTCAGAGTTGAACAGCTTACCACATTCACACTTAAAGGTTCTTACAATGATTATTCATAGATCTTTGTTATTCTTTCACTGAATCATCAAAGAAAAAGTAGTTAGAATGATTTCTGCAAAAGATGAGGTTTTGTCAAAGATGGATTTAATAACTAAAAAAAGTCAATCTTTTCTTTGTATTGAAGCAAAGGTATTAACAAATACACAGATAATTATGTTCTAACTTTGGTGCTCTTTTGAGAGCTTGTAATAGCTTGTGAAAAAACACCCTTTTACAAGTTATGCATAGGGAGCATAACCACACAATTCTCTTTAATAGGATTTGTCCATGGTTCTCCCTGTGTACTACAGTGAGAGTTCACTCCCACAGGACCCAGCTCAAAGCCTTTCTGCTTAAGGCAGCACTGCACCAGGTGGAAAATGGAAAAAGAAGAAATTGTCTACTGCTGCATCAAAGATAACATGAATTTTACTGAGCTTAATTGATACTAGATGAAAGGAAGAAGCATTATTGAATGTTACTGTCATAGCACAAGAAGTACACTACATTGTGCAGCTCTTCCTAACATGGAAAAGATCTTCTAGGTAATCTCTATCTAATTATACAATAATTAAAGCACACCAAAAGTCTATTAAATTCTGCAAATGAGTTTTTGAACAGCTGCTCAGAAGTGCATTATAGTGAATTCTGAGTAAAAAGTGGTGATCTGTTTTGCACTTTGTAGTCACATTTTATTTCCAGCAATCGGGGGTTATTGGACCAACATACTGGGCCAAAATGAAACCAAGGTAATATGAGATTCCTAACATTATAGATTAGTTAAGACTCAAATCCATGTTGAGCACCAGCATAGGACTCAAACATGCATTGGGCATAGTATCACATAGCCAAAAAGAAGCATGGAAATAGGTGATGGAATGCAATATGGGTGAATTCATAAGTGTTACCCAATGTAATAAATTCTTACTCTAATAGACCAGCCTGCTCCTTCAGAAGCAGATCACCATCCCTACATTTCTTTCACCTTCCTATGTGCCTTTTTTTTTTTTTTTTTGCAGAATCACAGAATGACAGGAATTGAAAGGGACCCACAAAGATCATCTAGTCCAACCTTTCTGCCAAAGCAGGATCATCAACAGTAGATTGGACAGGAATGGATTTGGTTTGAGTATTTCCAGAGAAGATGACAACTTTTGTCAGCTTCTAATTAAAGAAGTTTTTCCTCATGTTCAGATGGAACTTCCTGTGTATTTTTATAGATTTAAAACACCAGATAGAGTGTATGGGGAATATAGAACCTCCCACCAAGCAACACTGAGGAGTTCAGGGCAATATTTTGAAGGGACCACAAGCTGCACCACTGAGATGAAGGACATTGTCCCGCCATTGACCATTTAAAAGCAAATGCTCATAGCTGCTTGGAAGGCTAGAATGGGTAGTTGCCATTCAAAGAGCACAAGATAGACAAGCCCATTTGATTTATTTCTTTTCAGGCAGCAGATCATAGTCAAGCTATACAAACAGAAGAACATGGTAGCAACAAATGAGAGGCCTGGAGTGAACAAATCTGGGTAAAAGCAGGATAAAGGGACAGTAGGACACTGAGGCCCATTCACAACACAGAGTTCCTGAGACATTTGAATATTCCAAAAGAGGCATTGTGATCTGCATTTTTTTCCTCTGTTAGTAGAAATTTGATAGGGTGATATACAAGCAGGAAATGTTTTTTTTATGTGGTCTGAGAAGAGCAATGGACTTTATTCCTTGCTCCCTCTCTGTTGCTGCAAACTATTTGGATGAATAGTAAAGGAGATGTCAATTATGTGCTATTTTGTTGTCTCAATTACTTCTGTTTCCATACTGACTAATTTTAATTAGTCTCTGTATCTTCAGAAGATGACTCCTTTTCATGAGTGCCAGCCTCCCCAAATTTGCAATATTTCCACAAGTAAAATGCTATGCCAAAAGTCATAAAAATTCATTTCACAGCTGCACAGCCAAAAGAGAAAAAGAGAGCTATGCTGACCCAAACTTTTCAGTAACAATCTTCATCATCTTTTTAATGGATGCTGTTTAAGCTGTTACAAGGAATCAGATAATAGGCAAATAAGGTGAAGCTCTCATTTCTAACAACAAATAGACTCATTTGATCAAGACTGCATTCAGGTTACTTAGTAGAGACCTCATACCATATTCCCCATTCTAACAGGAATGGGATTGTACTGATCAGCTGATCTTGTTTCATTTCCTGAGATCATTTCTCAAACTCCTTCTCTGTCCTTTTTCAGAAGGAAAATTTCCATTCTTAGGTTACTTTACCTATTTGTTCAAGAAAATCTGCTCTGTGTCAATTTTGAAAGGAGCATTTAAGTTTACAATAAATCTGAATAATTTATTAATTAGTGCTTCTTGTGTGATAGCTTGTACACAGTGGGCAACTTCAATGACTGCAAGAAACTTATCTCATCATGAACTGAACCACAAATCCCTAACTATGAGCAGTCACCAACCTGAGAAAGGAATGAGACAGTGTAGACTTTGGGGGCTTTTAATGATATTTTAATATCCTGTGCATTATGATCTATCTACCTGCCAATGGTGGAAAATTTATTTAGGAAATATTATTTATATAATATTAGAAAATAAGTCTGCATAATGTACTTCATCTGAAAAGCTTTCCTAGAATTTCCTGTGTGAATTTTGCACATTGCTCTTCTTTCCTTTTTCTCAGGCTATTGTCACAAATTCAGAAAAATTGGATCTCCTCCTCACAGACCTTTTCCCTTTCTGTACATTATTTTCTAGATTGAGCAGTTTGCAATGAGTCCTCTTTGAATTCATTGCCATATTTAAATGAGAAAATAAAACTTGGGCTTACATTTATTTTACATTCAATTTACTTCCTATTCCATGTGCTTTTCACAGCTGCTCATTTTATTGCATTGCTTTCACAAATGAAAACTCCAGCTGCTCCAGCCTTGTAAGCCATATAACACATGCTGTGTAAGCCAGTTTCAGTAGACTGTTTGAGACTCAATGGATATTGTTTTCCTCATCTTCCACCTCTAGCCAGGAAGTCTAGTGTTTAGGTTTGAGTTACAAGAACTGTCTTTGAAAGTCTCAGTAGCTTTTGCTTGGATTCCAAAGAAAATGAGGCATGTCTGCCTAGCTTACTTTTTTATTCTTCCTAATAACTTTTAGCTTATGGTCCAATTCTGAATAAATTCAGCAGAGGCAGATGTTTCCATCTGATCCAGTTTCCATATGCCTCATGGAAAAAAGGTGCTTGGATCAAGAAGAGAAACCTTTAGTACATAGCATTAATTCAATCCTTTTCAGACATCAAGGAGTTCATGCTCATAAACAGCCTTGTGACACCATCCTTTAGGAAGTAGTAGCTAGCAACCTTGATGCTGAAGTACTTTCACATATAAGTGGTTCAACTGAGAACCTTATGACTCACTGGGTTGCCTGGCTACTGGTCATTGCCAGTCAACATGACAGGGGATGATGTACCTGCATTTGCAGGACCTCTGCAGTTCAGCACCCTCATTGAACTAGTTCTGTAATGTAAGTTGTCCATTTACCCTAAAGAATCTCAGCTCTAATCTAGTTACAGTTACTAGGGTCTAGTTAGTTTTCTTGAGACATAGTTTTGGAAAACCAAGAAATCAGCAATTTCCAGGAAGACAAGACTCAGAATTCAGTTAATTTCTAAAAGAGAAGCAATAGATTATCTGCAGGAATACTGAATTCAGTCATGTTGCTAGTTAATGTGAATACTTCTTCTTGGGAAGTTAAGTTGGTTTTGTTTTTCTGTTTGGGTGATCCTGCTCATTGCCACAGACCTCATCAGCTGACAGCCAGTGTTTTGCTTCTCACATCTGAGTGAACTTGCCAATGAACTCTGTCGAGTTTTTATAGTACTGCCAGTTCCCTGAATCCTCTCAGATTGTCACGATCCAGGTACATGCAGTTACCTATCAGTCTAGTAACGCAGCTTATTAACTTTTAGCTGTGGAGCCCATAGGGAAGATTTTGAAACATCCTGGTATAAAATGTCAGCAATACTGTACTGAGACCTGCTCTGTAACATCAACTTCAAAACAGCATTACTTTTCAACTGCAAGATGGCTTGATCAAGAAAATAAAATGCATAAGTATCTATTTGGAATGGTACTATCAGAGAGCTATCTAATATCCCAAAGGATAAATTTCCACATCCCATTCTTTAGGGGACAGATCTGAACCTGCCTCAGGAGAGCAGACAGTTGCCTTGCAGCAGAAACTTGTGAGATGAGAAAGAGCTACAAGCAAAGAAAGTGTATTTCTTCTCCAGCTACGTACACAAAGAGAATAATCTGGAACCTTCTTTGGAAGTTTTGGTAGTATAAAGTAGGTTGCAAACAATAAATGAGTCCCAGGCTTTCTGCTTTTAACTCTGGTCTTCTGTTTGCCTGACTCACTGTAATGTAGGCAATACCAAGGACTCAGAAACCTCAGTGGTGATTTGCTGATAAAAACTGTGCAGTAGATTTGGATGAAAAGCATGGAGAAAAAGACAAGATGCCCCTGTTTTTAGAAGCTAAAATTGTTTATGACAACAAAAAGATGCTAGCTAAAGATGTAGGAACTAGGAGAATTAAACTTCAATGTAAATTGTCCTAATTTTTTCCTTTTAACTTTGCCTTTGCTTTTTCGGTACAATGCTACAAACTTTAACTGAATTCTTTATTTTTACTGAACAATACCATACACTTTAACTTCAGTTATTTTCTATTTACTTTTACACACAAAAAGAACATTGTAACTACTGCATAGTTCAGAAGCATCTATAGTGTGGAGCTATTATTCTGTTCAAAAAAATAAAGCATGTAATTAAATAAACACTGGTTTGTTTTCAATTAGTGACAACTTTTGAAAACTGCTTTTCATATGAAAGAAAATTCCTTCAGGTTCATTGCAAGTGTTTATCAAATGCATTAACAACACTAGCTGATGGATACAAAATTACTCTTTTTTTACATATACATGTATATACAGAGAGACAGAGAGAGAAGAAATTTGTCTCCCAGGATTTCCCATCTGCTTTATTTCCACCAGCTCTAGCTCACTGTTTATTCAAGGTGAGTTTTCAGGAAAGACACAGTTAAGCCCTGGAGCCTTCAGGTTCTGCTGCTTCAATAAACACCTGCAATCCTGCAAAGGTGATTAGTTCCTTCTCAAGATGGAAGTACAGCATATAACAAGTGAATTGTTTAATGAGTTATAATGCAGCCAACTTATTTGAAATGTTCCTCAGACCCCTCCAAGTTACCTCTTTCTATTGCAATATGATAACTAATCCTATATTTATTGCTTGGGAGCTAACACAAGATCAAAGCAAAGGGGTTGTGCAATTTCTCATAAGAAACCTCCCCCCCAAAAGAAAAAGCACATGCCTGCTAGTAGCCACTGTTACAGCTGTGAGTCCCAGACACTCCTTCTCTTTATATCATTTGGAGATAAGTTCCTTCCATTTGGTTGTGTGTTTTTAATTTTCTATCCATAGTAATTCAATTTTTGCCCTTAGCCTCCAAGATTCTTGTGCAAACCGTTCAGATTTACAATTAAAGCTCAGAAGTAATCCCTTCTAGAAATGACAGCCCACAGGCAAAATAAATGTATTTCAAGAGTGATGGAAAGCTCCAAAAGTCTGTCTACTAAATTTCAAAGCCTAAAGATGCTGCTATAATACAGCTGGAACACCCACCTGCTGAACAGGGTGAGCATTCCATTGTGCTCTTTGCTTATGGTTTTGTCTATAATCTATCATCACTGATGTCTTAATGCAACTTACCGAAGAAAATGAGAGAAGCTGTTATGCCATTCATTGTGAATAATTACCTGTTTGTAAGAAACACTCATTTGTGACAGCCATAGATTATTCTGTTTCTTTCACATGCTCAAAATTCAATAAAATTCTACTCCCCTTCATTGGTCATCTGCTTTGCTGTGGTGGTGATTAAATGTGATTATCTACTTGATGTGATTTTTTTTCCATCAAGTGACTGAATTTCAAAATGCAGAGATTAAGTACTTCTGCAACTGTTCAGATCTTTTTTTCAATCTGTAATACCAATAGTACATTAAATTAAATACAGGTCTATACTTCAGTATTGCCTTATGTCTGAGACTCAGGCTGAATTGGTGGACTGACTTTGTGTTCATTTGAAACAGTGAGGAACTGAAATGATGAATACCGTACTCTATTATACATAATAAAATCAATCCATAAAAGTGGCTGAAAACTCGAAGGGAAGTTTAAAGGAAAAAGGTGAAGGCTGTCTGCAGGAGAAGACAAATTCAATATCAGATGTGAAAAAGTGAGAGCCCTCAGACCAGACCTTGAGAGACAGTCCTATAGCCCATTAGCTGACACTCTTTGTGCCTACCTCCTTCATCTATTGCTGGTGAACAGAATTAGAATTAGAATTCTGTCCTGTTCAATTAGTCTGCTGATGATCCTGGCTCTGTCCATCCCTTGTCAATGCTCTATCTTCCAAAGCTGTTGCATCCTATGGGTCCTGGAGAGCCAGGGAAGCTACTTTCTGGTGCTCATGGATGGCACAGGAGCACTCAAAGCAGTAGAAAGCTAGTCATGGGGAGGGAAGGAATTGTTTGTGTTTTTCCTACCAGATCCTGCAACCACAAATTTTTAATTTTGACTCTCTTGCTGACAACTCATGTAATTTCTGGTCTTCTTATATATTCCCTTGGAGATTCTTGAGTACATAAAACTATTTCTTATTGCATTTCCTAATCCTAGTCCTTCATTCTTTCATCCTGTCAGGAGGTATCCTTCATTAGTAGTTGAAGTGATCCCAGTCCATTTTGGCATGCATAGTTGATATGCCCTGAGCCTGTGCTGCATTTGGCAAATGCACAACAGATCCCCACCTTTCACTTCCATAAATTCCTTGGAGAAGCAAGGGAACAAGGTTGTCACTGGTTGCTGGACTGGTGTTGTGCTCTGCTTAGTGAGTGCAAAAATGATCTTTCTTCTGTGAGAAGTAGTGTGTGGGCCTTCTTATAGCACTAGGCTGTCCCTCAGGCAGGACAGTTCATACCATAGAAGTGTAATCCTTTTCCAAATAATCAGTGACACCAAGTTACTACAGACATGGAAGGACAGTGGATTTCCAGAATCAACACAGCATCACCAGTAGCATTTGTGGGCCTTGAGGTATGGCATAGGAGCACAATGCAGGCCGAAGAGCCCTAGAAGGTGGATCTTGTAGAGCACAGGTATATCATGGGCAGGACTTATAGGGAAAATGAGCACACAGGGCACTGTAGAATAGCCCAGCTGTGAAAGTACAGAGAGATTATTTAAATGATCATTTGGATGTCTGAAACTCAGAGGTGATGTTAATATTTTTGTACATTCATATTTCACTTTTTGATTTATCTAGCTCAGACTCCTTCAAATTAAGGAAGTTAAAAACTAAACTTTTTTCCATTTAATTCATACCTGAAAGAACATTCACCAGATACCACAGTAGCTTGCAGCATTGCTGAGCCAGCAAGGAGCTGATGGAAAATCTCATGTCTACTTTCTCCAGATTTCTGCATCTCCC
Organism: Turnix velox; assembly: GCA_013400935.1. Lineage (NCBI taxonomy): Eukaryota > Metazoa > Chordata > Aves > Charadriiformes > Turnicidae > Turnix > Turnix velox. The sequence continues at coordinate 878,725 of VZTY01014769.1, forward strand.
TCCTAGACAAAAGCCAAAGCACTGTAAGGATGTGGGTACTTCCTCTTGCAGTTCTTTTTCCCCAAATTTCTCAGTCACTCAAAACCAATTACATTTCAGTCTGAAAAGGAAACATATAACAGACAGGAAAGAAAAATTTTGAAGTCTTACAGGCACCACTGGGCTTACTAAAAATGCAGGAGCCTGGGACAGCTGACTGGAATGTGGCCAGGTGTTGAATTGTGCTTTTGATCTCTGCCAGTGAGCTGGTCATTACAGTTCAAATACTCTGCCTCCTTTGAGAAGGGCTCATTTGTTCCAAATTTTGCTTTGACATAACAAAATCATCCAAAAGAAAAGTCTAAACATCATGTTTTAATTAAGGTTCAGCTATAGGAAAAATAGACTCTTCAGCAATTACAATTTTTTACACTCTGGAGGATTTAAGTGCATTGCTCTTAATTTCCTTTAAGGTGATATCAAGGCATTCTAAAAACCCCACTCATAGCACCAGATTCTTATACCTGCTGATATCTCTGTATTGAGCCTTTTAATAGTCTAAGTAAAAACTCAGTCTGCTAATCTCAAAAAGCACAGATCATCTAAGTAGCAATAGTCTTTGCAATGACAGCAAAGACAGAACTTGTGGAGCTTCTCTGTTTCAAGAGTTTGCTGTGATACTATTGCTCTGCTTAGAAATCATGTATATTAAGGCTACCTTTAACTCAAAGTTGCACATAACAGGAGAAATAAAGAAGGTAAGGAGTTTGACATCATTACGCTGAATTTTATGTACTAGAGAACAGATACTTGAGTAAATTCCACCTTAAGTTTAGACATAAAGGAAAAAGAACATAGCTATCAGACATAAATCTACAGGTGGCATATTTCTGGGTTGAGAAGTCCCATACTGAAATACATGTGTACAGAAAGTTTGATGTGTCTCAGACTACTTATGCACCATATACCAAGTCATCTCAGTGTCTCTCACTTCTGTTCTAGCTGTATGAAGGATCTAATCTCAGTAATCCAACGCAGTTCATCAAGGTTCTTACAGATGTGAAGGAAACCCATGCTTAACATGTGCATTACCTCCGTATGTCTATACAGAGCCACAACTCTGGCATTGATGTGAGGAGCCTGTAAGTCCCAGTCAAATGGACGGAGTCCCCAGATATAAGCAAATTTCTAGAAGAAAGAGTGGACATCTGAAGAGACACAAGTAAGGTAAGCCTAAACACAAAACTTGATGTGCTATACTCTGTTTATGTTATGTTATGTGGTACCTCTGACACAATTTGACTTTTAGTTTTCTTAAGTCTGGAAGAATTATGGAAGTCTTATATGTGTCTTGTTTGTGTCAACATATGAAAGAAAAAAGCACCATATTGTCTGAATAATGCAACATTTAGTTTCTGGAAGAAATTCAATGTTATGATATAGGAAATACTTAAAATAATTTTGAAAACAATTTTTCATGTGACTTCTCTAGATTCTTCTGTTTACTCTTCAGGAATAAGCTGCTGTTCTTTTGCATTTAAAGAGATGTTAATGCATTGAGAATATGGTGAGAGAAACAGCAACATGGTTAAAAAATTAGCTGGTGAGGCACTGAAGTCTACATATTAAATGGCAAAGTCCTTTCAATTCTATGTGGACATCATGTTCTTCTTGGTCTGGTCTAGTTAAAGAGAAAGAAACAAGGAAATTTCTTCTTAGATTTAGTTAGATACTAGTTTCTATGGAGACAGGTTTCTCCAGTCATTTTTGTTTGGAGGCATTAATAACATAGACAATAACGGAGCAGCAAGAGTTTAACCCTGGATTGAACCTCAATTGAACACACTCTGTAGGGAGAAAAATGAATCTCTAAATTACATACAAGGACCATTATACAATCTTGTTAACATACAGTCTCTTAAAATGGACTCTGGCAGTACAAAGCAAAAAACCTGAAGAGTCAAGTAGCTTCATACTCAGTCTCCTCCTTTTCAAAACATGCTGTGTACAGGGAGACCTGTGCATGTGGCCTCACCTGTGTCATGGCTGTCCCTGCACAGCTGATACCAAGCGTTGCTACACATTATTTGATTTTTTCTTTCACTGTCAACCCACAGAGAGTTCAGTGGTTCCCAAGCCTGAGATCCCCTTGCTGCACATAGGTTGATTTGCACTGTGTTATATCATAGAATCATGGAATGGTTTGGGTTGGAAAGGACCTTAAAGTTCATCTGGTTCCACTCTCCCTATTGTATTCAGGGATACCTCCCACTAAACCAGGTTGCACAAAGCCCAATCTTGCTTACCTGCAAAAGCACATGGTTGCGTCCTGTCTCTTCTCTTTTAGCAACATATGTTTGACAGGAGTCCTTGCGTGTGTTTTGATGATATCTAGAAAATCTGAACATCCTGCCTATGGCAGGGGGGGTTGGAACTAGATCATCTTCAAGGTCGCTTCCAACCCAAACTATTCTATGATCCGATGTCACTATATGTTACATCTGTCTTTCAGATTAAGGCTGCCATATAGACACTGTGTTCTTGCCTAAATGGAAGAAGAAATTGCATTCTTACTTGTTTAAATACTGGACTATCTGTCAAAGCTAGAGCTGGCAATAGGGGTTTAATATTCTTCTTCCTATACAATGGTTTTAAAAAGTTACAAATTCTTGTGAGGACTGTCTTTCCACAGCAGCCCCTCCCTCAGCAGAGTCATTAAAATACTAGCTGTCTCTGGCAGTCAGAAGAATCTCTTTCTTCCACCCATAAACCACTTCATGAAACCTGCAATAGCTGTAGATCCCTGGGGCTGCAGCAGCTGCCCTGCCACATTTGATGGCAGTTAAGCAACAGGTCCAGAAGTGAGGTTGAACAGTGGACTAGCAGACAAAAAAAACAGTGTCTAAAATCATCATGTCTTGAAGAAACTGTCTAGTAAGTAATTAGAGCAAACCATTTTCTGCCACAGCTTACCAGCCTGGAGCCCTCAGTTAAAGAACTTGATACAAAGATTATGTATTTGAGAAGTTAATTCATTCTGAATACTGCCTGAATAGTTTCTGTAGATGTATGAGCTGGTTATTTCCTCTTTTCCCTTCACCCAGAAGCTCTCTGATAGTTTACATACCCATTTCATAACTGAATTCAATCAAAATCCTCAATTCAATTAAAAAAATTGTGTTTATGCTTTTTTTTTTAGATAACTGTGTAGATATTAGGACACAATCTGGAGGTTAAAAGAAATAGTGTTGACAAAATTTATTAACAAAAATATCATAAATGGCAGGGTTGCAAAAAGGAAATGTGTTCTGTCAGCCTGGAACATGAACACCTGTAAAACTGGGGAATAGAGAGCTCTAAGAGGAAAAGACAGGGATGAAACTGCTAAGTGAAGGGAAGGCAGCTGTTGGATGACAGGCTGGTGAGAAGGAGGATAAGGAAGAAAGGGGAACTTCATCAAGCATGTGGGGTTTTGGGGCAGTGTGTATATCCAGGAAGGATGCCCATGCTGGTCACATGCAACTTGCAGGTAAGCCCCAGTGCAGTGGTGGCCACTTTGGGAGTGGTCAGAGCCCACAAAGGTCAAGTAAAAAAGTGCAATGAATCAAAAAACAGAAGAGTTGGAGGAATAGCTCAGATGAGCTGGTGATAATGAGCAATTTAGCAGTGAGATGGTGGAGGATGTAAAGACCTAAGAGGGAAGACAGACTTTGAGGAAGTGAAAATTCACTGAAAATAGGAGGGCTAGGATGAAAAGCTGGGTGGAAAGAGACTATAATGCACTTGAACATGCTCTTCATATTTCAAGGAATTGCTTTCATTTTTAACATGTCCAGAGAGCAGAGAAAATAGGTATTTCAATATAGTGTACCTCTTTCTAAAGATTCATAAGCCATCATTTTTTCTTGGAAAGACTGTCTCTCATTATCAGATGAAGTCATTTTAACCTTTACTGTAAAATACAGCATACCATCTACAGGTAATTAAAGCAGGAGTCGGAGAGGAAAGGGGAATAATGTCACAGAAGGAACCAGTCCTTCCCAGTTGTCACAGCTGAACAATTCCACATCTCACAGTTAACAAACTGTTGGCTTCTTGATGTGCATGAAAAGCCTCTGAAAATAACATATATCAAACACATCAGATCTTTCCAAAACCCACGACAAAACAATTAGAATGAAAATTGGCACATTATTGATTGTAAACTTGGCAAGGTCTTCTGCAGTTACTTACAGTAATTGTATTTCTCCCTTTCTCTCCACTAATTTTCCACTTGAGTAATCAAGAAATACATTTGGATTAAAGACAGAGGGTGTTTGACAACTTTATTACCCAGTTGTTGTGCTCAGGAATTCAAATGCATCTGGTGTGTCAGGGAAGACTTTTCCTGATGCTCCTTTTCTAGCAAACTTTGGGGCCTTCTTGTCACAGACTCAGTGCTGGCTCCACACTACATGCTGTGGTCAAGTTGACCAGCATGACAGTAAGCTGCCTTTTTTTTTTTTTTTTTTTTTTTTTTTTTTTTTTTTTTTTTTTTTTTTTGGCCAAATTGTGTTTCTTCCCACACTAATAAAAGAGAAAGGAAGAGTAAACAGTTTAACAGTTTCCAGGCTGATTTCAGTTCCAAATTCTCTAAAGGAGCATGCAATCTGCAAACTGCAGATCTACTGCCCTTTAATTGAGCTTTCCTGTTGCTGCTAACTGATTATACATAAGATATAAAACACATAAAACATAAACAGATACTATTAAGCAAATGAATAGGCAAGCCACATTTCTTTATCATTATGAGTGGAAAAAGAATGCTGAGCATATTTTAAAACCTTTAGTGAACCCCTACATATCTGATCCAGTTAAAAATTTACTTCTGGACATGATGAGCACTACCAGAGTTCCACTCAAATGACAATGCATAAGAATGAGGAGACATTTAATTATAACTTCATGTCCAGAACTCTCATTATAATGAGGGGACCTTTTTCCCAGCAACCTGCAAGCCACATTTTCCTGATGATCTAACCAGTTCTGAAATGACAACTGAAACTGGGTTCATGCTGATAAACTCATTATGTTTCACCACTTCGAGGGACCCTGGTGTTCCTACTTACTGGCTATTGCTTGAGCAAACAGGGACATCAACTTCAGGCCAAACTGTGGAGCAGATGACAAGATTTTGAGGTAGTCAATGCCTAGATCCAAACAGCAGGGGATTTTTTTCAATTTCTCATACTGTTCATTACACTCAGAAAAAATATGTCTAGAGACATTTTTTTTTAACACTGAGAGGTAGGAAATATTTCTGGCAGCTGATGAGGACCTGGAACCAGTTATTATGTCTTACTTCATCCTTATGAGGAAATTCTTGAGGAGAGAGCACTGAGTAATATGTGTTTAGACATAAAGATTATGCAACATAAAGCTTTCAATAAGAATTATCTTTGGTCCACAGGCTTCAGCACTAACTCTCTGGTGGCTTGTGGCAACTCAAAAGCAACACATGTCACCAACAGGACATGGGAGGGGTTGATGAAGTGGGCAGAAATGGCCTGTCTCCATCAGCAGCACATTTTTTCTGATAAATGAATCTCCTCAATCACGCACTCTGACTGACCACCAGGGGGCCTAGGATGATCCTATGCAGAGAGGCACCCCAGCACTGCAATCACTCATGCACGTGGTCCAATAGTCATAGAAGAGCTGGTGCACAGCAAATGCCTCAGCCATGGCTGGTACAGGTATCTGCTTTGTGGAACCATCTGTGTCGGTCTACAGAGTGACTCCTCCTGGTGCACACTACAAAGTGCATAGATGCAACCAAAGGTCCTCTCTAGATCCAGTAGGTGACGCATCAGGCAGGAAAAGCACGGCCACCTGGCCATTTGATCTCTAATGGCTGCATCTTCCCAACCCTTATCTCTTTAATAAGCATTAAAAACTGTCACATCAAGTGGATGTTTTAGCAATTTAGAGCAGGGATGTGGTGGAATCACAGTTGCTGTATCAGTGTTGTTATTTGCCACTTTGACCCTGATCTACTTTAGTTCCCAGTCAGCAGAACATTCAGCTCCTGTCATCCCAAGGAAAGTTGCTACCTGGAGAGTCATTGTTTCTCCCATAATGACAATGACATCCATCACCATTTCCAATGCCTGCCTATGGAAGTGTTTGGAAAGAGGCAGGACAAAGTCAGTTCCTACAGGTCTGTGTTGTGTCTGTCCCACTACAGAATCCCCCTCAAATTAAGCCTTATCTCTCTGTCTACAAACTGATACAATAGCAGGAGGCTGGTGATACTATTACATATACTGTCAGAGAATGTCCACACAGAGTTTGCTCGTGCACTGTACAAGAAAGGTCTCGCTCTGCCTATAATTCTGCAACTATATCAAAGAAAGGAGTGTATCTTGCTAGAACTCATGTTCTTGCTCAAATAGATGTAGTAAGAGCATATTCAAGCCAGACCACTTGACAGAGACAGCATAAATAGAGTGTGAAGGTACTAGGTCTATGCTGGAATACAGAATTTTGCTGTGGTTCTTTGAATATTTTCAGTTTTCTGATAGATGTTCTCTCTAATGTCAGCAGTGATGTCAGAAGAAAAGAAGAAAGGAAGCAGCAAAACAATCTTATGTACAACAGGAGAAGCATAATAGCTTCCACATGACAGTCAAAACAATTCTCTAAAGCATGCAGTAAGAAAATCTGGCCTGAAGCAAACAAAACACATTCCCTCAGAGATGATTAAACAGAATTGTTCCACAGGTAGAGTTAAGAAATATGAGACTGAAGCACAGCTGTCAAAGCTTGAATGTCTACTCTTCCCCAGTGCCTGCAAGCTTGCATCCTTCCACAATTCATGCAATACTCACTTCAAATTAGACTGTTTCAAAGGAGTCATGATTTATTTATGCACTGAAATCTGAAAGTGACCTTTGGTTGTCTAAAAGATTGCTTTAATATTGGAGTAGAATTTTATTTTCATTAAAAAGTATGTGTTTTACTGGAGAGTATTCCAGCAAAGACAGTGTAAGAGAAGCTGGACTCTGGCCCTGAAACAACTTAGGCATTGCTTAACTTTCTCATAGTTGATACTTCATGACCCCTTGACAGCTAGTTAATTCAATTTTAGTCCTAAAAAAATAAAACCTGGACATAAACAACTAATTTTTTTTTTGTTGAGGGGATTTTATTTTTTAATGCCACTAATGAAGACTACTTCTTGGGTCTTCCCATGTGGTAGAACTATATCATGGACCTAAAATATCAATGCAAATTAACACAGTCACAGTTGCTTGCATGTCTCTTTTAAGGAAACAATCTGAGATAGCTATAGTTGTTTCCTATGATATTTTATTTTGAACTCAGTTTTTGAGAATGTAGTTCTTCAGTCTTCAATGACAAAATGGTTTTTTAATTTTACTGAAAGAAAGAAAAAAGGAAAATCCCACACAGAATAAAAAACTGAACCATTTGTTTTGAATTTTGAAGGAATTGTGTTTATTTGACATAAAAAATGTCAGATATTGAAGTTTTAAAAAAACACTCACATAACTTTAAAAATCTTAGATAAATATATTTAATTCCCGCATTAATTATAGTTTTTATGTGGATCACACAGATTCCAGGAGACAAGAACCATGTTTTTATCTCCCAGGATTGTATTCTGAAGTAGGAGTGTAGGATGAAATCTCTCTAAATAATTCAAGAATATACTTTTTGGTAAGGAAAGTAAAGAAATTATGTCTATGTGGCAGACAGTTAAAAATCACTATTACTCTGAGTTCTTTACAATTGCAATGTCTTGAGGATAGTGAAGATAATAACTGGACACTGCAATATTGAAGCCATTTAGGGACAGGAACACATATGGTAGATTATTTTTAAGAACCATTTGTTAAGAAGATTTAGTCTTTCTCCTTTCAATAGCTGATCACAATTGATAGGATGAAGACAGCACAATGTTCTTGCAAAGCAGGCAGATTTGCTTCTGAAATAGTTTGAACTAGTCCTGACAGTCTGGGTGAAGAAACTTCACAGGAAATCTAGAAAGCTACTACCAACATATCTCAGTTTAGATTCAAGCTAAAATCTGCTGGAAATGTACATCCTGAGAGTTGCATAGTGCTGGGCTTTGTTTCCCCGCAATTCATGACCTCCAGTAATGTACTTCAGACCTTGTTACTTCTAGGTTTTACATAAAGTCATGGTATTGGTACACTGGGGATTTCCAGCTTACCTTTTATGGACTACCAGTTCAAAACAGGTCAGAGACACTCAAACAATCCAAATTAGTATGCATCACAAGTTGTCCATTCCCTCAGTCAAGGGAATGTATAAGTGGAAAAAAAAGAGAAAAAACATCTCTTGAGCAGCACCCTCATCATTGTCAGCAGCCGAAGTCCGATATGGGGAAGGAGCAGAGGACAAAGGGTGCAAGAAGAGGGTAAGGCAGGAGCATTCCTCCAAGAACATTTCCAGGAATCTATGATGGACCAAATCAATTTTCGCCTGCTCTTTTTAATTTACTTCACGCCCTGAGGATTTTCTTTAACTCCAGAAAATTATTTTCAGTTTCCAAACAATAACATGATTTGAAAAATGTACTCATATATCAACTAATTTTTAATTATTGTTTCAAGTGCTGTAGGGTGAAACAAGAAAAAAATTAATCCCCTTTGGTTGAAAAAAGCACAATAATTCATACATACTCCAGCTAGAAAGTAATTTTTGCTGATTAAAAATGCAAAATGCAAATTAAAAGGTTAACTGCTAGAATGTATTAATGGCTGCTTTCTGGCAATCAAATTCTGAGATCTTGATTCAAAGTAATTAAGGTATTTCAACTCCTTGCATTCCTTCATTAGCAGGCAATGGGGCACAGCTAAAGAAAGAGTCCTAATAGTCCTAAGTTGAGCCAGGGAATGATTGCATGAACAATGTGAAGATGGTCAGTAAATCCAAGAAGAGACAGGGCAAGGTGACACATTGCTGGGCTGTAACACAGGGATGTTCCCAGGTGGCACAGCAGCTCAAGAAAGTGTTAAGGCAGGATTGGTCAGACACTTTGGAATCTGAAGAGAATGAAGATGGATTTGGTAGAATGCCTTCATCCTAACAATAGTCCCACACATTTTCATGGATGATTACTCAATGCAAAATTAGCTGAACTTTGCACTGTGTTTTGCCTTTTGTTACTGTAGTAGGCTAAGGTTTGGTAGGGAAGAAAATCTAAATCAGTGATATCAGGACCTCAGATCCAAAGTGAAAACTAATATTCTTCTCTGTATGTATAGGCTTTTGTTTGGCTAAGGTGCCTGAACAACAAATCATATTCAGATTAAACAGCAAAATACATCGATGAGTTGGAGCAGACATAAGTTTCAGCATGCTGTAGCATGGTCAGGAGCCTGCAGGACAGATCCAGATATTATACAAGTCAACAGAATTCTCCTCTATTATTCAAATACAGCCTCAGGAAACAGGCCATGTCCAGGCTCCAGAGCAAACTTTGGGTAACAAGATGTGTTTGTGAGTTATTTTTTTTTACAGCACTAATTCTTGATTTGAATTATTAGCATAGGGTTTTCCTCTGCTTCCCTCCAAAAGCAGGCATTGCTCCATTGATTAGCAATGCAGAGACAAGACAAATATTTCTTTACCTTGAATATGAATTTCAGACAAATAAAGACTTAGAATATAAAAAATATCTCTAAGCTGTATTCAAAGGAAAAAAAAAGCATTTACAAGTTCTTATTTGTGGTTCTGAAGTTCTATAGAAAACATCTTTGTTTCATTACGAAAACAGGTAAGACACTTCTCCTTAAAAGAGTTTTTTTTTCTACTCTTCACAAGACTGAAAAAGCAGAAATCTGTTTTGCCTCAAAGACAAAAATTTCACTTTGTTCATCTTCTACCAAGCATTTTGTGGGTAACTTCCTTATCAAAAGCTCTTGGTTTTCTTTTCAAAATCTTCATTAAAAAACTAAAACTTCTACAGTAACTCCAAGTTAAGTATGACAATGTATCCAAGAAAGTTTTCTGTTCTTTAAAGCTCCTGTCTGATCTGAATAAAAGAAGATGAAGAGCTGAAATGCAGAACTAGAGTTGTGATTGCAAAATCTCTTTTCCACCCTTAACCATATCACACTTTCTTAAAAGCACCAAAGTCCCACTGAGAAGATTGCTCTGCATATGGGAAAACAGACAGCAAGCTGAAAACCAGTGTTGGAAGCATATGATTACACATCCCATGTAAAAAGCACTAGATGTGTCATAAAGAAAGGGTATCTATCATAAAAAGTGTACCTTGTTGACCATATCTGATGGATGACACTACACTAAAGTTTTAGTTGTATTTAATGTAAAAAAAAAAAAAATCTGCCTCAGATCTTCACTGAAATAACCAATTTTGAGCTCCATAAGGTAAAGATTAATTTCATGTCAGTGTAGCCACATAGAGTGAACTTAATGGATCATTTGCCTCAAAACAACCTTGTCTCCAGCTCATTTCTGCAAGTTTATTCCAGGTTTCTCAATGACTTACAGTTTCCCCTTGGTGAATTATGTGAAGATGAACTAGTGAGCCCAGCTCTCAGCAAAAAGATGAGAGCACACTCTAGCCTGCAGCTACTTACTTCCACAGTAAGATGGCCAAAGAAGTAGGGGACTGGCAATCTTGCTAGCCCAAGAAACATGAAGCCTCCTTGAAGCCAAAATTAAAAACCATGGATGTGGCCATGTGCTGAGTCCCATTTTGTACCACTTCTGTCATTAGAACATCACATTTTCAATGCCTGCAATCTGACAACTTTAATGAGTGAGAGTATAATTAAAACAGTACAATGCTATTGTATTTCTTAGCAGATAGCCAATACTTTTTCAGAAGGAATGCTGTTCACTAAGCCCTAATGAGTTTAAATTCATGTAATCTATTTACTTCCCTTATTCTTCTTAGTTTGTGCTACTATCAAGGGGAGATAAAATTAAATGGCAATTTGAAATAGTATTTTGCAAATGTCTTTGCTATTATCAACTACTTGCTAATTTGTTTGAGCAGTTTGTGGTTTGGGCTGTTTGTGTACCATTTGTTTCAATTATTCATTTTCCAAACATCTGTGGGGGCCCACACTACAATTTTCCCTCTACAGAAAGTAGAGTTGCAATTTCAAAACCAGAGACTAGTGAATAATGGATTTTCTCTTAAATAATTCCAGTGAATAAACATGAGAACTGGAACGTGTTCTCAAAATTCACAAAGATTTTTCTCAATATAGTGGGCTAAATGAGAATAGCTCAATTTGCAATTTTTTGCTGCTTTGGTTCATGACAATGTTCCTGAATCAGTTTGTTCCTATCAAAGCAGCTCTAGCAAGTGAAAGAGAAAAACATTTGAGCAGTAAATGTCTGTTAAAATGTCAGAGGAGCAAAGCCGTACAGTCCACAGACAGATGTCATCTAAAATAAACTATGCACAAGTTGCAATTATTTTCAAGAAATCATGCTAGGATGAATCAGAAGATTATGCTACTTATCAAGGAACAGGATCATAGATGTAAGAGAATTAGGAGTCAATATAAATCTGATAGCCTCAAAAAGGGTAATTCAGTGCCTACTCTGTGACTATTAGATATTCTTCCTTATTGTTTAATAAAGATTGAACAATGTGGTCACAGGGAGAAATCCTTCGGCAGACAGGATGATGGAAACAGGATGATATTTTACAGCAGAACATATAATTTTCCCTTTTATTGCCTCCCACATTCCAAAATTCACACCTTTTCAGAGACATAAGTGAAAGTTAAAATACAATTTCCAAAAGCAGCCAGCAAGCAACACCTTAGTTATAAAACACAAGTATCTTCCAGCTTGTAAAATATTTTGTAAAATATTTATTTTAGTTATCAGTTGTGGCATTCATCATCATTATTACTAATGCTCAATCAAGCTATATACAATCTTGAACACACCTTAATTTTAAGGAGGAGGAGGTCACTTGGAACATAACTATATGAAAAACCATAATTTTCAGTGTTTCAGAGGTCACTCTCATGTTACAGGTGTCAATAAAGGGCTTGTTAATGTGCACAAACATATTTGATAGATGACTTTGTAGACATATAGATACTAAAAGTAAAGTAGAAAGTAGACTTTTATATGAAAAAATTCAAGTGTTATTCGTGCTGCTTGCACTAGGAAGATTACTTTCTTCCTTGAATGCTGTTTATCCTCTTGGAAGAGGTGGAAAGTCTGTAATTTCCCATGACTGATACCACAATAAAGCAAGGAAGCAAACTTGACCCTGAAAATTTCTGACTATGAGGAGATAGCTGAAAAGATTACCAGTTGTGTCACAATATACTTCAATATGCCATTTTGTTGAGTGTTGCAAAGCTACTTATCACATTCTTTGAATCTATCTGAAAACAGTGAATGTGCAGTGCCATTACCAACCACATTAAGAGCTATATACATTAATCTATTAAAATTTCTAGCAATTTCTATAGACCATGATGCAGAAAACCCCCAAACACTCCCATCGGTTTGCAGATATGATCCTTTGTGACAGACAGAGGTTGGGTGGTGCCTGAGAGCTGAATGATTGCAAATCTGATGCACAAGAATTACTATCAGATCTTCAGAAACTGGGGAACATTTTAAGTTATTGTAGTTTTGCTGCTGCTGCTGAGCTGATTTTCCTAAAAATATGAGTAAAATATATGTTTGTATATTGGTTATTAAAGTGTGTGAATAGGCACATTAGTTAGAAAAGTGCTTCTAGGAGGCATGTAAGGCACCAGTGCTTCGCAGGTGACAGTCAATGCCTATGGGAATAAAAGAAGAAATCCATCAAGGAGAGGACTTGGTGTTGGCTTTGCTATCCCAGAAAAGTCCATTCATGGACTGGAAAAGAGAAGCAAGAGTGTAGGGCAGACTTCAGTAGAATTTCATACTCTTCCCACAAAAAGTTTTTTGCCTTCCCAACTCCATGGTAGCACAACAGCCCATGTATGAAAAAGTATGAAAAAGGAAGGTACCCAAAATGAAGAAAATTGTGAAGGAATCAAGCCTGTGTTGTCAGAGAGAAATTTAATCAGTTTGGGGATGGTGAGGTGAAAAAGTAAATGTCACCTTGGCAACCTGCTACAAGCTCATGACAAATGTGATGTCATCTCTATGAGAGAAAGAGTAACATTTATACTAATATTATATTAATACTGAATCAAGATGTATACATAAAACATTTCTTCCTTCTCGTTCTGCTGTGATCTACACATTCTAGCCATCACTGACATATTAGTGTGTCACACAGTTTAGAGAAAGAGACATGGGAATTCATAGTCATTAAATTTTATTCTGGTATCTGCAAGAGAATACTCCAGTAAGGTTGTTGCATATTTTATCACTGTTGGGAACTGGTTTTAGGCCTGTGGCTATGGATCTCTGAAACAGCTTGGGAAAGCAGAAAGCAGACCGTGAGAAACATGGATGCCAGAGACTTTGTAGAAATCAACAAGGAACCTTCTGGCCTTGGCGAGTCCCGGTAAACATCTTTGGAGGAAAACAATCTCGAGGAGGTGAAGGAAAACAACCTTGGGGAGGCGCCACTGTAGGCGCTGAAGACAAAAATAAGATGCAGCTGTGGGTAGGAGGTAATGGGGAGATGTGCTTATTATCACTGACCAATGAAGGNAATTTGATTCTGTAACCGATAGAGGAGGGAGAAAGAAAAAAGGATTTATAATTAGTATTTGGCATAAACTTTAGGAACTTCTCCAACTTAAGTCTTGGATTTTCTTTTTTTCTTTCAAGTTTTGGCTGTTGGTCTTTGATTCTTACTTTTAATTTCCCTCACTGAGATTTGGTAGCTTGCTGAGATACTAACTTTTCCTTTTGACTTAGGTTAGAAAGACTCACATGACAGGTTTTGTTTCAGTCTGAACAACAGCCCAGAGGAATGCATAATTTCAGTGCTTTAGTAGTTGAGACTGAGACAAAGTTTCTTACCCCTTTGAGATGTGGCACACCAGCTTTCTGACAAACAGTGTTTCCATAAAAGCCCCTGGTGTTAACCAGGAGAAATTCAGTCATGGTAAAACCCACACACAAGTTGTCAGTCAATAAATTAAAAATAGAGTTCCATTGCTGGTATTTGCTTTGAAATGTAAATCAGAGAAATTTCCTAAATTTCTGGACATAGATTTTCTTTATGTGTTTTATTTCCTCATCCTTGGCTGTATTTCAGTATAATGTTCTAGCACTCATTATGCATTCAGATCTGGATGTGTTGTGCATACGCTGCCTTTATAAAGACTTTATGCATTTGTGTTCATATTTTACTCTTTGAAATTCTCTGCAATTTCAAATCCCATTTTTCCACTATAATTATTCCTTGCTGGGTCTATAGATACTCTCTATACTTTGCTGAAGTAGGTTTTCATTTAAGTTAAACAGGAAAAAATACTTGGATGGAATAAAAAGTAGTTAAACAAGGCACTGCAATGCAGCAAAACAAAAACAATAAATATATATTAATGTATTCTTAAACTAATGAAATAGACATATTTGAAAGACACAAAAGAATTCATTTTGATTAGTTAGTCTGAATCCATGAGAACTGCGCTGAATTTTTGTACAGTAGTTTCCAAATCTGCCTCAAGAACTGCTAAATCAACTTCAAATTAGACTGTCAGTGAACAATGTACCACTGGTATTTAAGATAAGGAAGGAAACTATGGAAACTGTACCATAAGGACTTAGGTTAGAAAAACCTCTGCCATTTTTCACTTCAATATGCATTTGAAGTTAAAACATATGCCATAGACTCCAGGAAAGTATATCTTCAGAATGTCATTTGAGCCTTTGTATTGACTGATATAGTGATGCTTTATGTTTATTCCTTACCTTAAAAGTACCTATTTTGTGCTGGTATCATAGGATTTCAGTTAGGACATCCTAACACCCTCATCAGACTTGACAGATCACAAATTTTCAACCCATTAGTAGCACTCCGCACCCATAGGAAAGCATCTGCATGTGTCTCTTCTTGGACAATATATTTCTTGGACAATGACTGATTGCCACTGGCAGGGAAATCTGTGCTTCAAATGTGTAAACATACAAAAATCTCAGCTGCTTGAAATGCTGGTAGATTTTGTAACTTGCAGCATTTTTAAACAGACCACTTAGACATTTCCAGATTATAAACTAGGAGTCAGTTCCGGGATGGAAGCAAGTTCCTAGAAATCTATTTATAATTGAGCTGGCTATTGGGAGCTGCTTCCAGGCACCAAAGAACACCTTGTCTGTCTAGATACATTAGTTTTCTGTCTCTGAAACACACACTAGGGAATAATTTATTGATCACCACCCCAGCTCTATGTTTGGTCCGTGACAGGCTCCAGGACCTCAGTGGTGTTCAGCAGCTGCTGGAAGACATGGAAAGGGCTCACTTGTTCCCAGATCCCAACTCAAGTTTAGGGCAGAGGCTGTTCTGGTTCATGTTGTACCTCTTCCCTGAACCAATACAGAATCCAGGACAGCCAGAAACTCTGCCTTGAAGCTGGAGGCTGATTTTATTTCTTTTGCATTGCAGAAGCCAAATTGAGTAAGGAAACTATTCCAGCATTAGAATATAGTTGCTGGAATGGTATAGTATAATGATGTATCTAAGAAAAATTCTAGATTTTACAGCAGCTGACAGTCAAACTCCATTTGCACACAGACACCTTGGTTGAAACTGGTAACTACACTTTATCACCAAGATAGGGGAGAACTTACCTGCTTGGTTCTTCATAAATCTAAGCAATGACTTCACTCACTTATTTAAAAATTAATGTAGAAAGTAAAATTTGAGTACACACTAAGGCAAATTCTTCATTATTCTACACACTCGTGACAAGAATCTCTTCCAAGTTATGAATTAAAGAAGAATTTAACCAGCAGAAACCAGGGGGAAAGAGCATTATGTGTACTTAGTGTTCTATTTAACTTTTTATCGGTTCATGTCATACAGCAGAAGACATTTCATAAATTATTCTGGGTTTTTTTATATGCATGTGGCAGATAATGCCATTAGGAACAAAAATGCATCTACCAGAATCTTAAACACTATGTAGACAATTATTTTTAGAGTCCTCTACTTGTTTTTCCTGAATTCCTGAATTTCTTTTTCCTCGATTTAAAGATAGTTCTTATGAATGCTGATTTCAAATAACTGTAAGTCTGATCTTAATAATAAGAATGATCAATCTCATCAGGAATTTCAATGCACCAGCAATTGTATACCACAAAAAAAGGAACATCTATATATTTTTCATGCAATCATAACTTTATCATGAAAGTTCTGGCAACATAGATGTATAAATGCTGAGCATCACTCAGAATCTGCTAACAAACATGACTTGGGCAGAATTTTCAGATGAACTTGCCATGCAGAATGGTTGTGAAAACATTGGAAGGTGCTTGTTTAGTTTCTTTGCTGTTTGGAAATAATCACCTCATCCCAGTAGTGTGCACTCGCAGCCAAGAAGGCCAACCAAATCCTGGGTTGCATCAAGAGGAGTGTGACCAGCAGGTCAAGAGAGGTGATTTTACCCCTCTACTCAGCACTGGTGAGACCCCACCTGGAGTATTGCGTCCAGTTCTGGAGCCCTCAACACAGGAAGGATATTGAGCTATTGGAGAGGGTCCAGAGAAGGGCCACGAAGATGGTCAAAGGGTTGGAGCAACTGCCCTATCAAGACAGGCTGAAGGAGTTGGGGTTGTTCAGCCTAGAGAAGAGAAGGCTCAGGGGGGACCTCATAGTAACTTATCAATACCTGAGGGGGTCCTACAGAAAGGCAGGGGAAGGAATTCTTAACATAATATCGGATGGGAGGACTAGGAACAATGGATATAAATTAGAGGGGGATAGATTTAGACTAGACATAAGGAAGAAATTCTTTACAGTGAGGGTGGTGAAGCACTGGAACAGGTTGCCCAGGGAGGTTGTGGATGCCCCATCTCTGGAGGTGTTCAAGACTAGGCTGGACAGGGCACTGGGCAGCCTGGTCTAGTGGGAGGTGTCCCTGCCTATGGCAGGGGGGTTGGAGCTCGATGATCTTTGAGGTCCCTTCCCACCTAAACTATTCTATGATTCTATGATCCCAGTAGGCTACTGAATGCTACTTCTGGGATAATACTCAAACTGAAAGAGTCCTTGCCAGTCTTGTAGGTCCATATGAAGTCCCCAGGGTTTGCAGCTACAACCAAGACTGAGACACCATTCTTCATGGCACCTAACTCATAGTTCCTGGACACCTAGAACACAGTCCACCATCATTAGACTGCTTTTGCCATGGTGTGGTATCCCAGCATCAAAATAATAGTCAACACCTAATCTGTATACAGTATCATCTACTAGCACCTCTCAGCACAGGAGAGAATAAAAATCTGGTCCAGACAGTCAAGATCATTCCTGTTCATTGCTCTTCTAGTACATCTACATTTCACTCAATGAAAGGGTAATTTCTGGAGCTGAGATTCAAAATCAAAAGTAAGGCAAGCTATGTTAGAGCAGGCTTTTTGCAATAGTCTTACCTATATCATAATGCTTTCCATTCAGGTTCTTATGGCAATGGAGAGCTGGCCTTCTCACTTGTTCAGACTTGAGAGGTCAGGAGGAAGCAAGTAGCAATCTTGGATGAGAGAGCCTGTGCATATAGGCTATATTGTATTGTCAAACACAAGATTTACATCTATCAAATTGATCTTAGGGTTATCTACTTGCTATCTGAGAGAGCCTCTCAAAATTTCTCATTAGGGATGTATATTCTGTAAGTCTTCTCTCAGACATATAAGCCAGACCTCCCTAGGCAATGTCTGAGGGCAGCCCAAACACAATATTTGGTGGAGGAGGGATTTATGAGGAGGGATTTGACTAGTACCTTCTGCATATCCATAGGTGGGTTTTGGTAACGACCTTGGTCTCTGCTCCCTGAGCTACTCCTGCATCTAACCTCCCAAGCCAAGCAACAGGTCTGCAGCACATCCTCTTCCTGGAAACCTCATCTTGCATGATGCCTAAGTGATGTAGAAGATCTCAAAGATGTTTTTAAACAAAACTCTCTAAATAGCACTGATGGAAAATCCAGAGCTACTCTTCTCAATTATATATTCTCATGCATTCCCTCTGTGGAACAAAAGTGTTCAAGACATGATTCCTGCATCCTTAATTTGACAGCCTTTCTGAGTCACCATGAGCTTATCCCAAGAATTGTGGCTGTAGCTGACTGATGCTCACCTATTGCCTCTGTTGGTCACAGTGATGCTTATGTGATCTGTTGGATGATGATGCAGAAATGTGGGTGCACTCTGTCTTCAAGGAGTCTTCAAGGAGAAATGCCTTTTATAAGTTTTGTGGTTTATTAAAATTACATTTGTATTGACCAAAATAGAAACAGAACCTGGTATCCTCTGTCATTTGGATTTTGAAGTTTTGCTACTTTAGAGAAACTTGAAGCCAATAAGCTAAGTTTCATCATCTATTCTTCAGTATTTTCAGATGATCTGTGCTGTCACTCAGAATGTATACAATAATTACCTTCTAAGTCCTGTTTACTTGAGAAGCTTTCTAAGAGATTCAAAATAAACAATGCTCATATTAAATGATTTAGACAGAACTGGAGAGGCAGGAATTTGTTTTTCTTTTCTCATCACATGTTATTACTTCAAGCATTATTTTGTTTTCATTATTATTTCTCTTATTCAAGGACAACATGCTCTTCTGTGGTTTGGTTTTTTTCAACCTTCTTCTCTGTGCATGTAATTTGCCTAAATTTTTTCTCTAACTACTCCCTGAAGTCCACCTGCTTTTCTCTGTGCACACATTCCTTCCTCTATTTTGCCATTTTCTTTTCTATAACTGTATTTCCATCAGCCCAGGCTTCCAACAGGGCTGCCTTTCTCTGGTTCATATATCCAGCAAGAACCAGTCTGGAAGAGAGCTAAGGGAGATTGTTGAAGCTCAATAACAGAAGTTATTGCAGACCAGCTCAACTACGATTACTAATCCCACATAGTGCAGAAGGCAACTGGAGGATTAAGCTAGAACATAACTCAGGGTTGTTGCTTAGTGTGAGAAGCACAGGAGAGTATGGCTTCTGCAGCCTGATTGCATTGTCATCTGCTGTACCAGGATTGTGTGCTCAAACTTTTAAAGAGATTCAGTTTATCTTGAAATTCATGGGTAGGGGCTTAATCACTGTGTCAGAATAACTTTCTGAGAGTAGCCTGATAATAGAGGCTTCTATTATTTAGTAGAACAAGAACTGATGGTGAGATTTCCTGCTGTGCTTTTAGTGTATTATTTGGAATATGGTAGAATTGTTAATAGTAATGCAGAATGAGCAGAAGTATTTGTTGAACTTCTCCAGTTGGTGGTTGACGCAATATAGATCATTAATTTCACTCTTCTGGTGATAACAATTCTAAACAAAGATTATATTAAGACAAAACAATAAATGTTAGACATTTAAAAATAGTAGATACAAACAATTTTCACTGAGGAGCTTTTAAAATGCTTAAGAACTCTCTAAGTAATTTATGCTGATTTAAAATGTGCTTTAGAAATTTGAAACATTAAATTGTTATGGAATTTAAAACAAGTGAACTGAATAACACAGTCAGTTCCACTCTTGTCAATCTGACCTGAATCAGATAGAGGACATGTTAGTCTGATAATAAAAAATTGAAAGAGTAGCACAAATAACACAAGCATCCAGAAAATAGGTCTCCTCAACCTATGCTGACATCACTATTAGAATATCGATAAATACAGAACTGGCTGGAGTTTCTCCTCTGTTGTTCCTGCTCCAGCAGGGGAAATGGCTAGATGATCTCTTGAGGTCCCTTCCAATCCCTGACATTCTGTGATGTCTTGGTCAGTAGAATAAGAAATACTGAAGGTGTAAAGTGAGAAGGAAATAGTATGACATTTGCACAATAAAAAGCGCTATAACTTACAAGCTGAATTCTAAGTGCCACGAGATAACAGTATTGGACTGCAGTCAGTAGATTTAAGGCCAGGCTGAATGAGGCATTGAGCAACCTGGTCTGGTAGAAGGTGGCCCTGTCCATGGCAGGGGGGTTGGAACTAGATGATCTTGAAGGTCCCTTCCAACCCAAACCATTCTATGATTCTATGATCTTCAGAGGTGTCCAGAAATGAACCCTCTGAGGACAACTGATATTCAACTAGTAAAAAGCATTAGTGCATTCTTCCAGTGAAGTATATTTTCAGAACTTCCACATATATTATGATGGGTTTAGCTACTAGTATACTCCCAGATCAAGATAGATAACATAGGATTGCACTAGAGACAGGTAACATAGGAAAGCACTAGAGAACAACACAGGAATAATAAGGATGTAGAAAGCATGTTCTATGGCAGTACATAAACATTTAATTCAGTTAATGAGTTCTTCGTCAATATAGTTTTCACCTCTAACTAAACCTAATGACTCACGTACAACTTCACCCTAAGAGAGAAGTAGGGGAGAACTACTTGGAAGTTTTGGTGAGGTTTCTATCACCGGAGTGTATCTTTTTCAAGGCTGCAAGTTCTCAGCAATATTGTGCAGTTTGATGGTTCACTGTTCATAAAAGCTGTGGTCCCCATCTATACTAAATCATTAAGTACTTGGGGTGACCTCTAGGAGGTAGGAATACTCCTTCTCTTACAAACAGCAAATACAACCTGGCTCAGTTCTTGGAAATAGAGGGGTCATGGGTTTTCTGCACAGACTCTGCCTCCACCGCAGCTCTTACAGATCTATTTCTTTCACATGGGCTCTGCATAAAGAGAAATAAGGCCTCATGGGGCCATGCTGGCAGAAATAGCTCTCAGTACTCCTAGATGCATCCCTGGGTTTTCCTGTGTAGCCATTAGTGCAAATCTGCATAAAGTTGCTTACTCTAAAATCTACTGCAGGCAATGAGCCTTCAGTTCAGAACTCTGTGAAATATGATGGCCAGAATCAACAGAAATATACACAGAAGTGTATTAATAGAATAAATTACAAGCTGTTTTTACACTCCTAGCATATTTAAACTGACACTGCTCAGGGGTCTTGCAGGTGCATTTTTAGACAAATTCAGACAAACATACTTCATTTGTCAGGTTTCTTCGTGAATCTCACATTGCATTGTTCTTTATGCAGATGGGTGAAATCAGTGAGTGTAGATCACTCATTGCATGCTACCAAAACTCTCGTGAAATTGATGCTGGGAATGTAGACTAGATAGATAGCTATTAAGCAGGTATGCTTTATTGCTGGACAGGCAGGAGTTATCTCCATTCATTTGCACATGCCAAGAAAGAGTTCTCAAAATTATTTCACCTCTAACATACATTTTCATACATCATCTCAGGATCCCTATCCTATTTATGAATATTCATGAGTCCAGTTCCTTAGGTCTCCTCCTCTGTCAGAGAAAGAAGAAACCCAGTTCAAGGCCCTCCTACCTCTTTATCTACTTGCTTGTTATCTCTTTGTTCCTCAAAAAACTCAAAGGCTCAACCAGTATTTACATAGCAATTGCATTCCTCAGCTAATGTCTCAGAACATCCTGCACTTGCTTCTTCAACAGCCCACACCGGCTTTCAGAGCCTAGCTTCTTCAATTCCCTATTTCAAAGACACAACCTTTTATCTCCTAGTGAGATAAAGCTAGACTCCAATTTCTTAACATGCATGAGTATACATTAGTTCAGAAATCTAAACAGAAAGAGGAGAGAAGGATGGAAATTAATTTTTTTCAAACTTAAATTCTTGTTTTCTTTTGAAGAGAGTTCTGGGAAAACTTCACCTTAGGAAAAGACAAGCAAAAGTATTATTTCAGGTACCCTGTATTTTGTCATATAACCTAACCTTACATTTGAATTAATGAGCAGCATTTTCTGATTAGATCTAGCATCTTTCAAGGGTTTCATGGTCATACCAGATTTATACTCAAAATTTTGATGTGCTCCATAGTTATAGTCACATATTAATTGATAGAAAGAATCCAGATGTTTCTGAGTATCTAAAATATGGACCATGCCTGAACTAATCACATAAATGTTGCAGGCATTATTCTGCTCAGGGGAACAGAAAATTCCATTGCTAATTGTACTTAAAAGGTTTATTTAACTGGAATTTACATTTCTTTAAGTGACACTTCCAGAAAGAGAATGTGTAAGTTCTCATTAAAGTACAATTTATTAATAACTAGCTAGTACATGTATATTAATTTGTCAAAGACAATTTCTTTCTCTTCACCCTTTCCATTTTGTGTAACAGCTTGATGACATAAACTTGTTTTTTGTATTCTGTTTTGAAAAATTATTCTTAGGAGATAGGTGAAGAATAAATTCTTTAAAAATCCATTGTATATACACATCGAGAGTACATTTGCAATCCAGATTGTGAATGTTGGATTGGAGAGAGAAAATCTAACATAAAGAAATTGAGTACCCTGATTTTAAGCTCTGTATGGCCTCAAATTAAAATGGCAGAAACAGGGCATTTCTATGAACTTAGGAAACCTCACAGTTACCAGGGCTCACATCCTATATGATAAATGAAACTCCAGAGATTGGAGGGCAAAGGGAAGAAGAAAAAGCAGTGATGAATTAGAAGGCTTTTGTAGCTAAAAAGAAATCAAGCAGAATACACAAACAGAAAACACGAAACAGTGGGGGTCTCAATCCTTGTACCAATTAGCCTTCTGTCTGAAACCCGTAGTTGTATCTTTGCAGGGTTACATACACACTTACTGGATAAAATGCCTTAAAGTGCTAACAGGTGAGAGGAGAAGCATTTGGCAGCTGGGGATAAAAGTGCTGCTTGTCCTTGTCCTCACTGCCTCTCCTGTGCATTGTTCTGTATTACGTTATAGAATCATAGAATTGCCTTGGTTAGAAAGGACCTTTCAGATCACCAAGTCCAAACATCAACCTAACTATGACAAGGGCCACCACATCACTAAGCCATATCTCTAAGCTCTGTGTCCACCATATCTTGAATCCCTACAGGGATGATGCCTCAATCACCTGCCCGGGCATCCTGCTCCAGCACCTGATAGCCCTTTTAGCACACAGAAATTTTTTCCCAGCATCTAGCCTAACTCTCTCCTGGTGAAACCTGAGGCCGCTTCCCCTGGTCCTATTGTCTGTTACTTGGGAGAAGAGAACAACCTCCACCTCTCTACAGCCACCTTTCAGGTAGTTGTAGAAAGCAATAAGCTATAAGCCTCCTTTTCTCTAGGCTACACAGTAGAAGCAGCTAGGTAGATCTCTGTCCTACTCCATCCTCTGAGCTGCACAGGCAGCAAGCTCTGCTGGAAGCATATGGAAGATAGCTGGCCTGGCAGTGACCTGACCACTCCTCACTCCTGAAGTACATTATCTATTTGGGAACACAATATTCTTCAATTTCCATGTCTGGCCTTTTATTCACTGTATCTTATATGGACCTTCACGAGAAGTTTGATTCCTAGTTTTTGAGGCACAAAGCAAGACTGAGAACTGCAGGATTGGGTTAGGATGACTAAGAATGTGATAAATTTTGTGGAAATCACTTTTAAATTATGTTTTAGTGTGATGCAAGATAGGCTTTGTCTCTCTTTTTTTCTTCTCCTTCCTCACTTACTTATTTTTTGAACACTTGATAATTACCTAAGTGAGGAAATACAGAATACCGATTTGTGTGGTGTTCAGTCTGCCAACATAATGAATGTTCCCAGGCTGTTATTTTTAATCTTATACAATAGAACAACAGATGGCATGAGTTATTTTGTAGTGTCCTGTGAACTGTCAGTAGCCTTAACAAAATCTCACAGCACAGCTGGGAGAGGAGAGGGAATATCATAGCAGCTCTTTGGTATTTTCATTTCAATACGGTGGCCATTTCTGCATGCACAGAATCAAACGATTTGGCAAAGACTAATGAAATTGTATAGGATGGAAGATGCCCCTAAAGCCACCTCCTTCATCCTCCTGCTCAAAACAGGGTCTGTTAGAACAGGTTGCTCAGGGCCTCATGCAGTCAGATCTTGAATATATCCAACAACGGAGATCCCACAGAATCTGGGTTGCCCACTCCAGTATTTAGCTACCCTTGTAGTCAAAATATGTCTAATAGAAATTTTCATTATTTCTCTCTCTTCCCACTACTTCAATCACTGTGAATATCTATGCAGAGTCTGTCTCTCTCTTTTCTACAACCACCCACTACATAGCTGCAGACAACAGTAGTATCTCCCTTGAGCCTTCTCTCCTTTAGGCTCAACAAACTCATTTCTCTCAGCCCATTCTTGTATGTCATATGCTCCAACTCCCCTCTAACATCTTGGTGGACCTCTCCAGCACATCAGACATCCTCCAAGACTAAAATCTTCAGCTGAATTCCATAGAATGTGTGATTCCCTTGCCCAGCTGATCCAACACCCAGTCACATCACACAGAGACAGGCAGCAAATAATGCTGAACTCTCATAGACAGGACATGCCTTTTTCTTTCAGTATTTACTCTCTACAGAAATTTTGGGTCATCTCAGAAGAGCCAGTATCACATAGAGGCCTGGAACTTCATCTAGTTCAGAAGGAAAATATGATAGACACACAGCACAAGCTAAGGAAAAATATCTACTTGACTCAAGTTACATCTCCCTCCCAAGAAGTGTTTAGACCCTGTGTTTTCCAGACCCACAGCTTCCTGGATCTGATTATTTCTATTCTTTTCCTATTTGACAATAGGCTGTGTATGTTCAAAATGGAATAAAACTCAAAAGCATAAACTTAGTAGCTTAATCCTCTTGAACATTAAAAGAACAGCGACAATTCTTGAAATGTGATGACTCCATCTGCATAGGAGTTCAGCTTCTGCACTTAGATATAGCTCCATGTTGCATTGGATTGTCTTTCATGGCTGAGCTAGTCTCTTATGCTTCATGCAGAAGACAACATTAGTATAATCCAGTGGAAGCTCATCTACAGTCCCCAGATGTGTTAACTTCCTCTCTTAGGGCTGCACCTTGAATGCAGTCACTAAGAAGCATGTGGCCTAACAGATACTGAAAAGTGATTATTTTAATAGCCAAAATGGACCAGAATTATAGTCCAACAAAGGGATTTCTTTCTTTCTCTGTGCAGCTCCTTTCATAATTGTTTTCCATACAAATGTGATGTAAAGTTGTCCATAATCAACTACAGGCTGTATTTCATACTTTGCTGGAAAATGCAAGACATGTTGTTCCATGTTTGTAAATTTTAGTAAAAATTAATTTCATTTCAAGGGTAAAATTAATATCTTAGTTAAAGGAAATATGGCTTACAATCTGTGTCTTCTTTTTGTTCTTTTCTTTCTTTCCAGTCACCGAATAACTATTTGATTTTGACGTAAGTGGTGTCTCATGTCAGTGTATCAGTAATCTTAAATGATTAGACTTGCTGGGGTTTTGTACAAAATATTTAAGGGTAGACGCTGATATATAGCATTCTTTCTACTATAGTGATTTCCATTTAAAAAGACACATTGCCTGCAAAGCTAAAGAGATACGACGATTGGTGTAAGAAGGGGCTGACCTCCACGATCAATATGATCTGCCAGAATCCGTTTATTGTGAGCATGAGACAAGCTTATATACAGTGATGGCTACTTATCAATGCTACTAACATACTGATTGGTTACAGGTTACATTCTTGCATTAATGTCAGACCCTCCTCTTAGAGTTCTTCTGCCAACACACAAAGTTGTTGTTTATCTTGCTCATCCCTGACTCCTTTTTCTTTCCCACCGCATAGAGGACTCTTTCCCAAAACAATGGAAGGCACAAACAAGCTCCAAGGCTGTCAGGTGGCTTGATAGGGTTTGCCTCAGGCCCTGAGCTGAGCAGTTGTTAACCCTTTATGGCCTGTGCCCATACTGCAACACAAAGCTGCATTACTTTTCAACCAAAATCTCCTTTGGTTAAAGAATATAGTTTGAATTCTTTTAGTCAATAGTACTAACAATTTTTCCTGTGTTTTTACATGGCATTTCTGCTACTTGTCTCCTCTGTTTGTATTCCATAATAGCTTTTGTTTTCTCTGTTCTTTCTCCCTAGCAATTTATTTTATTTATCCTTAAGTGCATCCAAATAATTGATCACAAAACTCAAACAGCAGTTCTGCCAGTTAGAAGGAAACAACTTTGATGTGTCTGACTATAGATGAAACAAAAACATATGTGGGTACTTACAAGAATTAATATCAAGCAGAAAGATAAATACCTAAGATTACAGTCTTTCGGTTGGGAAGTCATGACAAATCGAGGGGGATGCAGAGGTCACATCCAGTGGAGGCAATAATGCAATAAATAAATATAATTAAATGAAGCAAGATAGATAGAAGAAAATTCTGAAAGTAATTAGTACTTAATTCATGAAAGTTATTTCTAATGCAAGTTTACATAGGGGTATGATGTATAATACTAAACAGTAAGATTGTCATAACAGTTATCATCTGGTAATACATCTATGTCAAAATTAATTATTTAGAAAGTAGGATTTGAAAAGAAACAATAAAATTGATAACAAAATTTAGAAAAAAAAAGTTAAATGTTGAAAATATTTAATTTGGTTCCTTTTCCTTTCCTATAATTTTTTTTTATCATATTCCAAACTAAATAAAGAAAAAATAAATTACTTTAATAATTTGAAAAGCAGAATAGACTGGCAATACTTATCCTAACTTTGCTAGTCAGTGCAGGGACTAATCCAAGAGCCATTTGATGTTTCAGGCTATCTCTCCATGGATTTTAAGGATGATGAGATCCCTCAAGCAGACATTGCCAGTCTGGGGCATATGTTGACAGTAAGGTAGGGAGCTTTTCCTGTTTGTTCTTAGTGCTTATAACACAAGTGATATCACAGTAACAAAACATGAGAACTGATGTGCCTTAGTAGAGTCCTTTCCCCCTTTGGATCACAGCTAATATGACCCATAAGATAAAATTGAAGAACAAAATAAAGGTTAAATGTTGAGCAATTAAATAGTAATATGTTTATGTATAAAAGGATAAAAAAAGTGAGTACTATTTAATCCAGGGAAGGCACAGAAGAGAGGAGAGGGAATGGATCAAAAAGATCCTGCAGAGTCATGGCAAGGAGAAAAAACTACACCTGTCATATTCTCAGTACAATCCATTAAACCTTCCTGGATGAGTACAACCTATCCAGAGCATTGACACATCTTGACAAAAGTCAGAAATATTCTTCTTCATTTATAGCAATAAATGAACTATCAAAATGTTCATTTTAATGACATACAGAATTCATCTGATCTTGAGAATCAAACAGTTCTGGATGCAGGAGATTTGGGCTGGAGATTTCCCAGATGCCATAAGCACAGCCCTTGAATTGTGGCTGAATGCTTGGCAAATGTCAGACCACAGAAATCAAGTGACTGCAAAGATGTCTTTTGGCCCAGTCACAGCTGCTGATTTGACAGATGGGAATACTTCATCTTAGTGGGGTCTTGTGACACATTCAGTTCTGACAACTGCCAGAGGGGGAACTGAGTTGACCCAGGCTGTCAACTTCCAGTCTTTTAAGACACCATTGGGTGAAAACTGGGACATGTGAGCAAAGCACAGGCACATTGAAAGGGAAAACTTGAAGAGAACCAATTAGTGATATTATTTGAATTTCTGACTTTTCATGTCTTCATACCAAATATTTTAAAATAACACTCTAAAGACTATGACAATGTTTAAAAATATGTCGCGTCTGAACATCCAAGTCTTCATTTCCCAAGCTGTCAATTTGTCGTGTACTTTGTGGTTACAGTGAAGATTCATAGCTTTTGGGCTGATAGTGATTTGTTTCTCATTGGTGTAAACAGGGAACCACTTGTTTGGTGCCAGCAGAATGACAGCAAAGCCACAGAAGTGACTGGAACTAGGTCCTTTGTCCAGAAAGATGATTTTCTGACTCAGTGATGATAACCTAATAAGACATACCCAGAAGTATTATTATGGAAAACTGACAAATCAGTTAAAAGCAGAAGCTAAAAGTTGAGATTAACAAGCTGTCCCCATCCAAGGTTTAATGCACAGCAGATAAATATTTTAATCAAAGCTTTTAAAAATGTGAAACCTTTTATGCAATTAAAGAAAGTTCACATGACCCATAATAAAGGAGAACATCACAAATTCAAAACACTTGAGGCATAACTGCTCTGTTTTTATGCCTTTTGCAGAGCTTTTTTTCCTGCAAGTGCTACACAAATCATATTTCCTTTACAGAGGTAAAGGTCACCACTAGACAAACACTGCAGAAGTGACTAAGACTTCTTTTTCTCCTCCCTTGTATCTGCTCATCCAGGTACTGGTGGCTGCTCTCCCAGTTTACACAGACTTTGTGTTACTCCCCAAGGGAAGTAACTGGAAGAGTTTCTTTGAACAGGAGACAGAACTAATATGAAGAAAGCATCTGACTTTATGTTGAAGCTAGTAAAGAACAACTCTCTACCTTCTCCTTCCAGAAAAAAGTCAGTAATATGTCACCCCACTTCCAGTTAGCTGGTTTTGGAGATCTGTATCTTTGCACTTGTCCATGAGGAATAGTATCACAGCCACTATGAACAGTCTATAAAAACAAAGTGTTTTGTTTTTCAGGCCTTTCTGAAACTTTCTAGTGTGGGTTTAGAGGAAGAGCAGGAATAATAAGGGGCACAGAGCTGCACTGAGAAAGCAGGAATGCAGCAGGTTGTGCAGAGATCTCAGCAGAGAAGCAATAAGGTTGAGGATCTTCTTGAGTTTTTAAGGGCACATGTTATTACAATAATCTTAAACTAAGCAGCTGCAATACAATTAAGTAAGATAGTAGGGAGAATACATCTGTCTCAATGTTTTAAATTTCTCACTAATTTCTGACAATTGCTCTCAGGGTAACAGCAGATCTTTGTCACTACTGTCTGTGTTCTAGAATAGTGGGTGGAGAGATAGTGTGTAGAATGTTTCTATTTGAAGGAGCCTGCAACAATTATCTAGGCTGCCTGACCACTTCAGGACTGACCAAAAGTTAAAGCAAATCATTAGCTGTTGTTCAAATGCCTCTTAAACACTGATAGTCTTGGAGCACCAACCATCTCTCTAAGAAGCCTGTTACAGTATTTGACCACTCTCTCAGTAAAGATAGGCTTCCTAATGTCCAGTATAACCTCTTCTGGTTCAGCTTTGAGCCATTCTCATACTTTTGTGTGTGTACAAGAGAGACATATTGCACTTTATTAGTAGTATATATAAAACTGTTCCTCCACTAGTTCTGAGATTAAAAATATAAATCTTTCCAGATTATCTGAAAATACTTTCCTTTATATGAAAATTTTAAATTTCTTCCTAAAACAGAGGGATAGATTCCTTCCATACTTCACTTTGAAAGATAATCAAGATATTTAATGATGTCTCATCTTAAAATGAAACTATGACTTTGAAAAGTCTTAAAGGCAATTGCATCATTCTAGTAATAACTATCTTTTTTTTGTTTTTTTCAAAAAAGATTTATCTACGTCTTGATCAGCTGCATGATATGAGAAATCATGTATCAGATATGGAGGGGGAATAAGTTGTGCATATAACAGTCTCCTATCCTACTTTTCTATCCTGTCATACTCCTCTTTCTGTGCTGCTTACAGTTTTGTCTCTCATTATTTCCCTCAAGGCAAAGGTCAGATTAAAGTTCTCTACAATTTAAGACCCCAAAACCTAGTTTTTTTGAGATTATGAGAGTAATGACTCTCAAAATTTAACAGAGGTTTACCAAATTTTAAGGCACAGTAGGAAACCAACAAAGCCACAGCACCATGTAGCAAAGTAAGAGTTTACCCCATACGTATTCCTCAGGCAGCGCTTTGCATGGACTTCTAACACAGTGTTCATATTATCCAGAGGAGCATTTACAACCAGGTGCAAATTTTACTTAATCATCTAAAGGACTGTGAAGGCGTATTTATAATCCAATTAAAACAACCCAAATCCATGTCTGGATAAAGATGTAATTAAAGTTCGTATAATGAGGCTGCATTCTAACCTTCAAACCAGAATGCTAATGCTCCCTTTGCACTGTTTTGAGGTAGAATCAAGAGCATATCCCCAAATAAAATCTGTGCATAAACAATCAGACTAGTTCACAGTGCAATAGCTGGATCTACCAAACCACAGCTACACTGTGTCCATACAACCTTCTTTTTTTATTTTTTTTCCAATTCGTTCTTTGGATTTCTATGTTACTTCCTGCTCACTTTAACTATTCTCTATATTCTTTACTAGTAATTTGTTTTCTCATTCCTTCATGTCTTATTACTCCCTGAATGTTTCATTTGCTCTTTAGTTTTTTTAAATAAAACAGTAAATTCCCCCAAAGCACTCTTTTTAATGGAGTTTTAAATGTTTTTTCTTTAAAGTAAAAGGCTTACAATGCAAGTATATAAGCTACAGGAGCTAAATAAGCAGAACATTTTGAGTTTCAAACCTGATTAAATTAGAGAGAGCATTTTTCAGAGCTTTAGAATCATAGAATGTTTTGGATTGGAAGGGACCTTAAAGATCATCTAGTTGCAACTCCCCAGCCATGATAAAACTATTCAGTTGGAACTGTCCTACAGAACACATTTCTGCACTGGATAGTTTTACTGTATCCTTTTTTCCAGATAAGGGGATAAGAATTATCCTACTCCAAGTAAAAACGTGGCAGATCTGTTCATTATTTTTTTCCTAATATTTTTTATACCTTTTTTACTGCTAGAGACTGCTGACAAGACTTTCAGAGAAAAAAATGTTTCAGGTTTCACTCTTGTTATGACAGTCACCTCAGAATACATCATTGTTTCAGGGAAGCTGAGATTTTGGTTGGCATGCTTGTCACCTTATTATTTAGCCACAGTGAATTTCATTTTACCTGCCCAGTTGCTCATTGTTATAAAACACATCTGTAATTCTGCAGTCTGCCTCAGTCTGTCTTGAATAATGATTCACCACCACAAACTTTGCCACCTCACTATTCACCCCTTCTCTACATCACTAAAGAATGTAGTGGTTAGTAAATAGATGTATTTTGAGTTTCAGTCTTCAAACTTTTTGTCACAGATGGTTTGAAGCCAAAATACCTGAAATTAAATCAATTCCTAATGCCTGAGGTGAAGATGGAGAGGGTGGAAAGGAGGATATCACTAACAATTGTGTAACTCTCTGGTTGTATCGCAAAGTATTGTGCATGATGTAATACAGCAGTAAAATGCTGGGAATAAGGATGCCACTGAATTACATTTCAAGATATTCTCCAACTTAACCAGGGAGATCAAAGAAGATTAAAAATTAGTTAAACTGATAATCCAGGGTGGGAACTGGAGCAGAACTGCATAAAATTGACCTCAAGAGCTTACTCCAGAGCAGCAAGCAGCCAAATCTACAACTGTAAGGCTGTCAGCGCTGGTCTAGGATGGATTCATGTCCCATTCCCTTCCTACCATTGTATTCCATGAGGATGTTGTTCATCACAAGTTTCCACTAAAACCAGCCAGCAAAGCCTGGCCTCCACCCATAACCAAACTCCCTCTACAATCCTGGGAAGTTGAGCAATTCCCAGACGCTCCAGATTCCCTGCCAGTGAGCCTTGGGACCAGTTCAAGGAAGCACCTCTAAACACCATTCGTGCGGGGAAACTATCTGCACAATTGCCAGGGAAGGGAGAGAGTTCAAAGGCCATGCAGCAACAGAGCTGGGCATTCCTGAAGATGTATGTTAGGGTGAAGTAAGCCTTGAAGAAAACAGCTATTATAAATTAGCCATCTTAATCCTAGTGCTGGGGAACAGAACACATACAATCGTGTGTGCAAGACAAACAAAAAAAATCATGCAGCTAAAAATCTCACTGAAGCAGCAGCCAGATTCCTAATATGAAGTCTCCACGACTCTCAGACAAACAATAGGTCCTATGTTTCCCATTGTTTCACAGAGTTGGAACGTACTGGAGTGTTTTAAAATCAATTTCTTTTGTCAATACGTGATAATCTTGTGTCGCCAGAACAGCTACCTTCCACTATTTGCCTCTGGAGGTGAATTTAAAATTCTGATCTTCATAGAGAAAACTCATCGTATTTTAAGGTCAGCAATAAAAGTGGCAGAGATCAATATGAGATTTAAAAGCAAATTAATTGTAGAAATAGATGTAGTTACTGACAAATGCATAGATCATTTAAATTGTCACAGTCAGTCATTTTATTGGCTTTTGAAATACAGAGGAAGAGAAGCTGGAGGCAAAATGAAGTTGCAGCACTAATGGCAAGCCAAAAGCAGCTGGACTTATAAAATGAGCTGCCAGACACACTGGAGGCCCCCATTTTAATTGCATGAATATCCAAACAGTCATGTTTGGCATAAAGTATCCAAGGAGTATCCTCAAAAGTCCACTTTTAGACAACAGGCACAAATTATAACTGGGCTTTATTCACAACAAATTAGTCATACGAGTGTTGCATAATTTTGCTTCAGACAAAGAATGAGCAAATGGGGAGAGAAGCTCACGTATTGGTGTTAGGATGAAGTTTGCACATGTGAAGGGGTGAATCTTTAAGCCATAGGGGAATCAAGAACACCAACCCTAAATAAAGCAATTGCAAGAGCTTCAGCAATGCCCTTTCCTGGTCTGAGAGGCTACTGAGAACACATTTGACATATAAATAGCATCTTCGATAAGGTCAAGCCAAATTCACTCACACAAACTCAAACCAGAACGGGAAATGGCAAATTTTACCCACTGAAAATCACAGCTTAGTGGTTGGTTTGGCCCAGTTAAAAAAAGTCAAAGTGCAGTGAAAATTCATTTGGAGAATTTAAGGATGAAGCAAGCTTAGAAGACAAAGCAAGTTTTAAAGACTTGCAGTGCTAGTTATTTGCATTTGGGGCTTTCACAGTAAACACGTTAATGAGGAACAAAATCTGTTATGTGAAATGGACTTTTCAATAAAAAATTAGAAGCTAGTTCTCCTGTTGGAAGATGTTTGTGAAACTGAGGAAAATGCCACAGTGGGAAACGGTAAGGGAAGGATGAGGGGAGTTACATTTGTGGAGCACTGGAATGAAATCTGGGTAAATGAGGTCCAGGAGTCAAAAAGGAGTCACTGAGGCATAAATTCTCCTGTTTGTACTCACGTCTAGCAGAGAAACGGGCTTGGGGGGTTATAAAAACCACATTGCAGTTGGGAAGAGCTGACAGCTGGTAAAACCCACCTAATGAAGGCTAAAGCAAACAGTAGCTGGGGAAACAGATATTGTTTATTTGCAATATAACATATTTCAAAATGATTCATCTCTCTCAAGATGCCTTAGTATCTAAACCATGGCTGTGATACTTTCAAGCACCTTCTTCTCCATTTAGTTGACCTGACTTGAAGCTCTTCGGACCAGGGGCTGCATTTGACAAAGAATATGTTTAGCAAAACACAACCCAGACTGCATCTTCTGATGGACTCATATTAAAATAATTATGTAATGCAAAAATAGTAAATATTATCATCCCTGCCTAACTTCTATGAGAAGCATTTCTATTCTTTTTGGGTGCTGTTAACAAGAATTCCTAATGCATTGATGAGCTGTGAAAAAGTAAATTGCACCTTCTTGCTTCATGCAAGTTTTGGAGAATTTTTTGTCTTGCATTACCACTTTCAACATGTTTCAGAACTTGGTTCACCTCAGACAGCTGAAGAGAATCTCATGTGGGTTTATTTTGACCCTAATTGTCACAAGCAGGCTAATATGCGGAAATGAAATTGCAAAAGTAATTGTCTGGTTCTAAATTCCTGGAAACTGCTTCATTTTACCCTCCAAATACATTACATACCCTCTTCAGCTTGCCAGGATTCAATAGCACTTAATGTTGGCTGGCATGTTGAGATATCTTGATGTAGTCATAACAAGACTTCCTTTTTTCTAGTTTAGTGAGTATTTATATTAGATGCAGTCTTTCTCTGAGATGAGAAGGTGTTCCAGACAAATGTTGTGCCAGCCAAAAAGCTTATGAATACTTAATGCAGTAGATGTTCTTTGGTAGGAGGAAAAGAAAGGAGAAAGTTTAATCTCTGATGAGGGTTACACATCATTGGTGTTCTTCGAAACTACTGTTTCTTTTTCTGAACTGCAGCAACACATTGGATAAAAATAAAAGTGGCGTTTGTTATACCAACAGAACTCCAGCTAGTTTTTGTGATGGCTACTGTTGGCCAATGATATTAGAGTGTCTTAAGCTGATGGAGCAGGCAACCTCTGAAAAATGTCATAAAAATTTACAAGGTCACATGTCACGAGGGTGACTAATGTTTCCTTATCACATTCATTATCATACTGTTCCTAAATAGGAATTTTTACAGTTTCTGTGAGGAAAGAAGTTGCTGGGTATAGTCCAGTGTTCAGGATTGTTCATAATTTCACATCCATCTAGTAATATTTCGTTCCCTGACTCTGGAAATCTCAATAGTAACTAGGAAAAATAACTTTGCCTCTTCTTGGTGAGCAGAGAGCGCTGTCATATTAGTTGTAGAGTTACAACAATCATGTTACAGAGGATCCCTGCAGGAAAACTAATTCTAGGTTCTCATTAGTTCACATCAAGTGATGATCAATAGCCTCTCATTTTACAGTCTGAATGTTAAGATACCTGAAACCACCCCTTTTGGGATCCGTCATAACAAGCAAGGGAAATGACTGCATTTCAGACTCTCTAAACATCCGCAGTGCTGTTGAGACCTACTGTCTGTACCTACTGTTGAGACCTACTGAGTCTGTAATTCATGCTATAAATCCCAGTCTCAAATGGTCAATTGAGCAAATTTGTCATGTAGACAAATAGATTGCTTTTTTAGATAAGTTCTTAAAAGTCACATAAAAACAGAATCAAACAGAAGGTTTGCAGTACTGGAAATAATTTTTGTTTTTCATTAAAAGCATGCTGTAAACCTTCGGAGACTTTTTGCTTGCACAGAATTTAGTATCTGTAAGTCAGAAGCAATGCATTCTAATTGACATCAGACTACACCCTGACCAGTGCTAGTTGGAATTTTACAAAAAGATTATATGACTTTCTCAGATCTTAAAACAAGTGAGGTAAATTCCTTTCTGTTTTAATTCCTACATCTTTTGTCTATAACATACTGTTGCATACGAGGTAGAAGTTTCTAGAGATAGTGAATGGAAAGAGCAAGGAATGTGCATGCTGGGAAATGCTCTAACAGAGAAGAAGTACTTCTAGAATCAACTCCTGAACTTTGATAGGAATATTGAACAGTGAGTATACTTATTCTGTAATATAACTGACCCCCTGACTAATCCCAAGATCATACTCCCTGATTTTCTACACCTTATATAGCTTTAGTCATCATGGTCCAAACTAGCTGCCTTTGAGATGAAGCCCAGACAGGTACAGGGATAATTCACCCCAGACTGCTCCATTTTGTGTTCTGCATTAGTAGGAGAAGACAGAATGACACAATGCAGAGCTCTTTCTATATCTCACTAAGAAAAGTTCAACAGCAAACAATTTAATAAGGCAATTGCTGTTGAAGGACTGTGGAAGCTTGGGGGAAATCAGCCCAGACTGGTATTGTATACTGGGAGCTTTGTGGGACATGCTGTGCTCATGGAGTGATCTTGATCAGACCCAGAAGTCTTCTATGGAGCTACTCTCAAAACAGCCCAAAGTCAGTTACATCTCTGACTTCTGAACTCCAGTCTGTTGAATCATCTCTTCTTCTTCTCTAAAGGACATTGTGGATACCTACATGACATTTTATTTTCAAGTCCTCCCTCAAATTAGAAAAGTACTGTCAGTGTTTGTCGAAGGAGCAAGCTGACACAAATTCCTTCCTTTTCCTATAAGAAATGTATATATCTTTAATTGCAAGAGATCTTTGGTTTTGGTAAGAGATTTCTCCTCATTAATTTATTTGTCATGTCTTCCTTTCCTAATGTAATCCTTCACATTTGAGGAATGGAGGTTTCTTTTGCATAGTAAACACTTAATAATAAAGTCTGTTTTTTCCCCAAAATGTCCTTCACATGTGTCTGTCAAGTCTAGTAAAATATCTGACTCAAATATGCTTTTCTGTTGCAGAGGTATCTTTTGGACAGATGAAAAATATCTAAGAGTTCTCCCTTATGTAAAGATCTCATACAAAGTAAAGAGAGTGGGAATAATTAAAATGACACCAGCATGTGAGAAGGGCATTTAAAGCTGAATGTCCTTAGAGGAAGTACTAAGTGGAACCCATTTTATAAAGCATCTTTTTACAAGAAGAACAAAATAGTTCACTGCCCTCAATTAGACCAGCCAAAAGAGTGAGGAGAAAAGAAATATCTTTCCAACTGTGGATGCAGGAAGGGCTGGTTAAATTAGCAACGTTCTCATTTGGTGAGTGGCCGGAAGGCATCACTGCACTTTGAGAGCTCTTTGTTCAAATTCCACCTCAAATTAGAGGAAGAAATGAGATAATTTCCCTGCTGAATCATCCTTGCCAGACATGGCTTCTTTTTTTATGAGCTAAAGCATCTTTTTGCTTTACAAATGGGTGAGATTGCACCAAATGGCAGGTATTTTCAAGAGTACAGGGAAGAAAACCAGAGGAGAGGTTTTTTCACCTTTCAGCCTTTATTATCAAGTTACATGCTGCCTGTACTGACACTCACCTTATTGCTGAGACAAAGAACAAAATACAAACCCAAACAACTATGTGTGTTAGCAAATACCACATCTTTTCTCCTTGATTTCAGCCACGGGGAAGTTATTTTTATTTAAATCAGTCCATTTTCAGAGGCTTTCACGCTTTGTCTCCTACCACCTGCTGTGGTTCAAATAGTACCTGTGGCAGACACTTGTTAAAGATCCAAGAGGACATTACTCAAGCTCCATGATATAAGGGTAAGAATAGTGAAAACTTATACAATCTGCTACCTATCAATTGCATGCAGCCATCACAACAGTTAAGTTAGAGTAGAACAAAAATCTGAATGAGTAGAAAATCACTGAAAATAGTCTAGCTAATTCATGTTATCTAATGTCAAGTAGGAGTCCAAGTTGTGTTTTAATATTAGTTAAAATATTAAATGTTTTACCTCTTAGAGTCAACACTCAAATTTAAATTACATGTATATTGTCCAAAGACTGTCAGCTACTCTGACATTGTCCTGTGCACATTGTGTGTTCAAAGAAATCTTTCTCTTCCCAACCAGACATTTCCAAAATGCTCTGAGGTAAATGTTTCATTCTTCTTCAACAGCCTTCAGAGACCTTTCGAGGGAAATTAAGAATTCAGTTTCTGAAACTATTGTGTAAAACTGACGTATTACATAAACACACATTTTTTCTCAAACTATTTGTTTAAAGCTTAATTTTTAAATTGATAACTGTTCACTCATTATATATGAGATTTTGCCCTCTCTTCAAAAAGGGGGTTTGAGATATTTTGCAAGGTTTTGCTACACTCACACCTTCCACTAGCTGTGGAGGCTGCAGTGTCACAACCCCTAAGGGTGGCTGGGTGAGAGCTCATCCCTGCAGCACTGCTGGCTCCTCTGTATATCACAAGAGGCAAGGGCAGTACCAGGTCAAGGATGCTCATCCTCAGAGATGATCATCCACCTTGGAGCTAGCACATAATTCAGTTTTAGTGACCCAAGCACACAAATGAATCCATGCCAGTGATGAGCTTAATGATATTGATAACCCATAATGAGCTGAGTTTTCCAAGTCAGTCACTAAATCAGAGTTATGCACCAGTTGCCTAGCAGTTAGTTATGTTGAGGAGGGAGTAATAGAGTAATTTCTTCTGGATAGATTTACAACTCTCATCTGAAAAACTATTGCAATGACTGTTAAATAGCCCAGTATGAATCTTACCTCATCCTGGGAGTAGATTTTTGAAGAGTGCATCAGTTTTGAGAATTTGTCTGAATACTTTAATGAAATCTTTGTGTTTTAATTCAAAATGGAGCTTTATTCCAATTGCCAAAAAAAAAGCAGATGCCAGCCTTCTTATCACCTTGGCAGGAGAAAGATCATACCTCTTTAACTGATCTGTAAGCTCAAAGACTAGGGCAGACACTTCTTGAAACAAATTGAGTTCAGTTTAATTTTCAAGATTAATACATAAAACTAGAATTTATGATAAACTATCAAGCTTATAAGTAGAACTCTCTTCTGCTTTCAGAAATTTACAACTTTGTGAACCTTTTCCAGTCCTATCAGAACACTTTTCTTTAATGAACATGTTTATGGAGTCTACAATCAGCTTCAGAGAATGAAGTCTTCCACTGTGCATCCTCATACTTAGTATTTCACAGTACTATTCTTACATTATTTTTAAAGTATATATCTTTGCCCAGTAAAGCAAAAACATGAAGTACATATTCTCTGTGTTCACCACTGAGCCACAATCTTTATGATATACTGAAACCACAAGTAACAATCAGTTCTCAAGTCACTTATTTTTATACCACACTCTTCTATAGTCTGGACATTTATTTGTAGGGAAAAATACTCCACTTCGGGAAACACCAAGACTTCCATTCAAGTAGGAGCTGATCTTCAGATCTAGGGGTTTTCTGAATCAGAGAGGTATCCAGCACTGAAAATGTTCCCATATGTGAGAAGGAACCACAAATATAATTTCAGCCTCTGGGCTCTCAGACCTTCCCCAAGTGTGGCAGGGACACTCCAGTCCTACTGCTCACACACAGGTAGGAGAGAGCCTGCCTGGACATGCACCAGTTCCAGGAACAGGTAAATGAAGAAATAATTGAAGTAAAAACATGCTGCATTTAGTTACTTACTAGAGGAAAGAGAGGGAATAGAACTCTGATTCCTAATGGAAGCTGAACCACTGTAGCAGAAAGGTGGCAACATGAAAAAGCTCCTGCACTAAGAGCACTAAAACATGATTTTCTTTTCAGCCTTGTGGTTAATTTCATCACATATGCACTGAACTTTCACATATGTCCATAGCTAAGCCTTTCAGGACACCTACTTGTTTAAAGCAGTGAAAACACCCAGTTAAGTGCAGCTGGAACACACAACATACAAAAAAGTAAAGATGGAATCAAACTTTTTAAAATGTGCATTTTCCAACACCAACCTTAAAAAGGCATGGTTTACTTCTTGTACTGCTAACTGCAGTCACATCATATCTCCCTATGTTCTAGTTGTCACTTCCTCTCTGCTCTCACAGAATCATAGAACATCAGGGATTGGAAGGGACCTCAAAAGACAATCTAGTCCAATCTCCCTGTTGGACCTAGAACAGGTCATCCAGGAAGGTGTCCAGGTGGGTTTGAATGCCTCCAGAGAAGGAGACTTCACAACCACTCCAGACAGACTGTTTCAGTGTTCCATCACACTCACTGTGAAAAAGTTTTTTCTTATATCTCTATGGAACCTCCAGCTTGCAGCCATTGTCCCGTGTCCTATGATTGGAGGTCACCAAGAAGAGCCTGGCTGCATCCTCCTGACACTCACCCCTTACATATTTGTAGACATTAATGAGTTCACCCCTCAGTCTCCTCCAAGCTAAAGAGATACAGGTCCCTCAGCCATTCCTCATGGGGGAGATGCTCCAGTCCCTTAATTATCTTTGTGGCTCTGCACTGGACTGTCTCAAGCAGTTACCTGTCCTTCTTGAACTGAGGGCGCTTGAATTGAACACAATACTCCAGATGTGGTTTCACCAGGGCAGAATACAAGACGAGGAGAACCTCTCTTGACCTACTGACTACACACTTTCTAACACCCCAAGATGTCATTTGCCTTTGTGGCCACAAGGGCCCATTGCTGGTTGATGGTCATCCTGCTGTCCACCAGGATTCCTAGGTCCCTTTCCCCTACACTGCTCTCTAACAGGTCAGTCCACAACTTATACTGATACATGGGGTTGTTCTTGTCCATATGTAAGTCCCTACACTTGACTTTGTTTTATTTAAATTAATTTCTCCCTGCCCAATTCTCCAGACTGTCCAGGTCTCGCTGGATGGCAGCACAGCCTTCCAGTGGTTCGGCCACTCCTCCCAGTTCTGTGTCATCAGCAAACTTGCTGATAGTGCACTGTAGTCCCTCATCTAAGTCATTGATAAATATATTGGACAATACTGGTCCCAGTACTTATTCTTGAGGGACTCCATCCATTTAATGGCATGCACATGAGCTTGCAAGATTTTCCCAACTTTTGGGCACATACACAAGCACTGGTGCCAAACACTGAGAAAGGATTCTCTGCCACTGTAAGCTTCATTTTATGTTTGCATAAACTTGTCTTTACATGATGTATTGTTTATTTAAGTTGGACACGATTGTGCTTTAAGAGTATATTCATCCTAATTTAAAAAATGTCCTCACTTCTCAGTTTGTTTGCTGCTTTGAGATAAAATAATTTTCATTCTCAAAGGAACTAAACAATGTAGTTTGCCAGACTGGCATCTGGGGTGAGGACTGAGGGGCTGATCTAACTTTGCCAGCATAAATATTAACAAGGAGCTGGGCAATGCAAAAGATCCCCAGAGAACTACATTAGCTGAGTGATCATTTCCTCTTGAACTTGCTCATGGTGAAAATTTCAGCAGCTGTGTCTCACTGACTCCAAAGTTAATGAAAGTCTCCTGCAACTGCTCATGCAAAATTCAGTTTCTGTGATATCTGCAGCTGACAGGGCTATTAGTCAGACCAGAGAAAGTACTAAGGAACTCAGGTGAAAGAGCTCAGCTATTCTCTGCTAGAATATTAGAATCTGTATTATCCTCCACACTTTTCTATCTGTTTGCATCTTTTTTCCATTCTTCTGTTTAGTTTTATGGCTTCCTAGGCTTAGTACTCCCATAAATGTATGCATTGGTCTAAAATATAAACATTTTACCTATCTGGAAGTGCTCACCAAAAACTGCTTCAATTCAGCTTATGGTGAAAGAGAGAATACACAAGCAAATTACAGACTACATCTCTGTGTACAGACACCGGAAAAATACACCAAATTAAAAAAATAGATCTCCCCTTAGGTTATTAACAGAATTCTCATAAAGATTATGTATGGTTCTGTTTCAAAAATGCTTCAGTTTTCATTTTATAATTCAATACACTTCATCAAATAACAAAAGCACCAGAAGAGCACAGCAGATAAAGTTCAGTTCTTTAAGAAAAGGCTGGCATACTGTAAGCTAAAAAATATTCAGGGCAAGTTAGGTTTGCAACTCAAACATTCACAGTGTGGAACTACTTCAGTTTCATTCATCTCATACACGAGATGTTTAAGAAAATATTGTAATACTAGTATTCTAGAGCTCCCACAATAGCTATAAACAGTAAAGGTAAGGTCTTTTCTTGTCCAA
Organism: Turnix velox; assembly: GCA_013400935.1. NCBI lineage: Eukaryota > Metazoa > Chordata > Aves > Charadriiformes > Turnicidae > Turnix > Turnix velox. Next base: position 920,117 of record VZTY01014769.1, read on the forward strand.
TCTATGTTTTTCATAACAAAAGTTACTGACCTTTTCCTTGTGCTCTTTTCTGCCTGTAAAATTTTTCATTTCTTCTGTAAAATCACTGAATCAAAAAGTGACAGTGACTCCTTCAGACATCTTCACAAGATATTTGTGTTTCTCTCCATTATCTTCTTATATAAGCACACTTGACAACGTGCGTGCTGCTGCATGAAACAAAGGAGTCTGAGCTCTTTACAGTGTCAAGACAAAAAATGCCATACATAAAAGGAAAGTAAAAACCGTAACATGCTACCTTTAATGCTATGCTTTGTACTCAGTCGGTTACGGTTTCCTCTCCTTTTGCGCTGCTGGGACAAGCTCAGGTCTCAGCAGCAGGAAGGCAAGGAGAGGACAGAGCTGCTGCTGCTGTTCGGAGCACGCTCCACCATCCACTGTTGGCCAGGCTGGGGTGGCCTCTGCTTTATAGGGACCCCTGTGCTGAGGTCACAGCTCGGTGCCTGGTGACACCTGTGATGTCACAGCCCTGTCACCCCACATCACTGGGACCATGGCAATGGCCAAGGCGGGCAGGGCTGG
>VZTY01014769.1:920826-959477 GCA_013400935.1 Turnix velox
TGCCTATGGCAGGGGGGTTGGAACTTGTTGATCTTTAAGGTCCCTTCCAACCCAAACTATTCTATGATTCTATGATAAGTTCTAGGTCTAATACCTTCTCTACTGTCTTGAAGACTTGTTATTTATTTAAAGAAATTCTGTATTTCTGGGGTGAGATTGGAACAGAAGTGGACAGACTTATGTTCTTGGTTTTATCATCAGCAGCTTACTTTTTGCTTTTCTGTTCCACAGCAGAGGTTGGTACAATCTCTGTCTAATCAAGAGAAGCTACGCAGTTCCATATATTCTTTATTCCTAGGACTTTGTGCTATGTAGTTGGTAGTGCTAAATGGAGAGCTCTCAAACCCTTAGTCAACTTCCCCTTCTCATGCTTTTCTCCTGTAAATCCACACCCAAGAAACAAGGAGATCCACCATGTGTTGTTAGAGTTACATTGAGTTCCAAGACCAGAAGCAGACCCAGAACTTGACATGAGTACAACTATATTGCTGTGACAGTAGCCAAGCTGTGCATCTCAGCAGGATCAAGCAGCTGAGGTAAAGCACCATCCTGACACACCTCTACTCATCCTAAGTTTGGGCTAGTTCTCCTCTTCACCCTGGTTTGATAATGAGTGATGGAAAAGAGGCATCACTGTTGTAGCCATCAGAGAATGAAACTTTAGTTTGGAGAATTAAGTTTGTATTTGAAAGCATCCAACATTTTACACAGTAATTTTACACAGTCCACAAGTTGCAATTAATCATTTAGAGATTTCTAAAGGACCTACATGTGTTTTAACAAGCTTGAACATTTTGGATCTTTCACAGCAGTAAAAAGATTTTTGATATGGTATTTGACAATAACCTGAACTACATAATATGATTCATTAAGATGTTAACGCTGTTAAAATGGGTAGTCAATTTTTTTAAATGAATGGTCTAAACCATTTATGCAAATTTTATCGGCGTTATTTATTATTCAACTGTTCTTAAAAGACTCTCTTTAACCCAGAAGTGCTTCAGACAACTTTTCTTCAGGATGAAAAAAATGGATATTTTTTTTAGTTCATGGGGCTTAACTACATGAAAATACATAAGGATGGTAATATGTAGTCATTAAACTGTGCTAAATCCCTGCAGGAACATGATAACTTATCTTACTTCCAAAATAAACCATAATAAAACAAATGTATGCAATTGAAAACAATCCTAAATTAAGCTCCCTTATTGCTGTGTGTACAGAGATATGTACTATTATGTCATTTAGAATGCTGAGTGAAATGTTAATGTGAACAAATTTCTCTGATTTTCTGCCTGCAGATGAGTGCAGGCAGATATCCACGCCATTAACCTACCACTGTACTCAATAAAAGGATTTCTGTTTATTTTAATTTGCTTGTATTGAAATATATAAAAGAAATGGACCACTGATATAATGTCATGTGCTCATTTCTACACATAGATTTGAGGACATCAGCAGCATACCAGAAGACTGAACTGCAGATAAACTCTGGCCAAGATTTTGAAATATGAATGTCTAAGCCATTGTGTCCAAAAAACCTCTTACCAATCTCTACTTTAGAATTTTGGAAATCTAATGATATTTTTAATATTTTCAAGAGGCATCTACCATATTCAAAACCCAGTTTTGATTTCATCGTGTTTGAGATGCATGCCCTCCTGACTTTCAGAAGCCACATCTGTGCAAAACAAAGGTGTATTGATTCTGTCTTGGCCAAATCCCTCCCCTCTATTGAGTGTCAATACTGCAAAGCATGCAGAGGAAGATTACTGACTATCCTGCATGCAATTAATAGGATCTCTATCAGCTTCATTTGGGAAGGGGAGGAGGAGAATGGCAAGAGAGGAAGAAAAGATATATGTGAGAGTCAGAGTGTAGTATATTTTATTTACTATCTACAAATCCTATAATATTAATGTGAAAATTATTAATAACAGAAGGTAGAGTATAGATTTGCAGCAGCTCATAGAAACCAGACTGCATGCATCTTTTGCTAATAGAGAACAAAATAATTCAGTTGTCAGATTAGAGCTCTCCAAATAGAAATTAGAAAAAAAAAGTATTTTTTATAAGAACAGAAACATAGTCTTAATTTTATTTTTACTCCTTAATACATTTTTATGCTTTGCTGCAAGAAATCTTGAACTTCCCAACTTGTTTCAATGTGTTAACATTTACCAAATACTTTTTTTAAATATTACAAAATTAGAAGACAGAAAGTATGCTCAAAAATAAAAACTCAAATCTTTCTCCTTTCTCTATAGAGAATTAAAAATTTTCACAAGACTATTTAGAGTACATAAGACTATCACAAGTATAGACATGACTAAGCCAAGAGGTGTTCAGGTTCAGGTGAAGCCTTTTGGAGTAGAATTGAAATTGACACAAAGACTACACATAACTCATTCTGTGTCAGAGGTGATCCTAGATGTTAACAAGAAGCAAGGGATTAAAACCTAAGTGTTCAAGTTGTATCTGTTACCTGTACATTGTCTTCATTTCTATCTATTTCTTTATCTTTGTTTAGATTAGTCGTTTGGGTTGTTTGCCGTAGACCTGACCAGATAATATCCATCTTTATCCTTCAAATCTTTCCTCAAATAAATTACTTGCCTCCTCTTCATTTGGCTTAAATTAAATTAAATCTTGAAAAGGAAAGGATGGGGGAAGAAGGAAGAAAAGTGAAGGAAAAGCTGTGTGTATTAACTACAATTAACTACAGTACGACCCAAAAAATGTAAGCTTATCAACAGATGGACAAATGTAATTGCAAATCCCAAGGGATGCAATTCAAATTAGATTTAACATTATAGGGTGTGACAAGGAATTATCAGCATACATGCCTGTGCTGTGTTTGCTGTTACATATGTCTCTTTTCAGCTGGCTTGCTTTAAATATATGAAGTTACAAGAACGTTTGCAGTATGGCTGGGTGACAGCACCAACAAAAAATAGTTTAAAAGTGAAGTATAAAGGGGGAAAATTAACTTCTGTATTACACATGGAGAGCTCATTCCAGAAGCCTGAACAGAGATGAAGGGTGATATGTGGGTGAGGCAGGAGAAAGGTACAGTAAAAAACTGGAAACACATTGTGTTTTGCAGTGTATTTAGGTGACTCCTGCAAAAGAAGCACAAGCCTGAATAGAATAGTCCAGCAATGAAACAGAAGGTACTATCTGGAGTCATGTCCAAAAGAAAAGACATTAGACGTTTTGCCAGTTGTTCAGAAAGCAGGAAAAAGGTGGCACAGTGGGGATAGGGCACTAAGCTTTTGAGCATTGCTGATAAGGTTGAATAGACATGTGTTTCCTAGACTGTCGCTTCTTTGTGGACTTGGATTCATCTCTATTTCAGCATGTTAAGCTGAGACCTATAGCACTAACAGATTGGGTATGTGAGTGAGGAGATGGAGGGGTGGAGTGAAGAGGTCAGACAGGTGGAGTGTACAGACAGCTGATGAAAGACCTCAAGTAGCAGCTGAAGTCACTAAAAGACTGAGAGCAGAGGAAAGAAAAATGGATTTAAAGCAACAGCCTAAGGTTTTGAACAAGTCATGTCCAAACTATGAGATCTAAGTGTATTATATCAATGGACTGTGACATAATTTCTATTAAAAATAGTGTATTAAATACTCTGAAATGGTCATGCTCAAGGGGAAACTGTTAACATGTTGAAGAACAGAAAATGCCATTTAAAAAAAACTAATTAAAAAACTTTATAAAAGCTTTTCTAACATGCATATACAGATTTGTGTATTAACAAATCACTCCATGTAAACATAATTTTGAAATTTCAGCCCAGCTGGTGCCTTTATCTCTGAGGAGGATTTTCTGTGAGGTTTGGGTGGGGGATTTTTTGTGACATCTGTCACTGGGTTTGCAATGTTCATTGGAGGTACATTTATCTAGAATTCCCAGTCTAAGACATATAAGTGGATTATAATTGTAGAAACTGTTGAATGAGAATTTGTCTCAAATACAGATGTGCTAAAGTATATCAACCAAGGATGTGCAACCGTTATCTCATTTATGCAACTTCTGTTCAAGGAGTTCAATCTCTTTGAAAGCAGGTTCTTGAGGAGGGATTGTAAAAGGGGAGAAAAAAAGAGATCCAAATATTAGTGTTTCTAAGGCTGAGAGATTGTTTTCGTGTCTATAAAGTGTCCATAAATGAATGGAATTCCTCCAACAGCTGCATCTATTACTTTCTGTTGGTTTCCCCTGCCCTAAGCCCTGGATTTCTCTTTGATACCTTGTGCTCGCGTCCTATCCTTTCACACTTCATTTTATGTCACCTTGTTAGAGTGTAACAAGTCCTAACCCTTAAGCAGTTTCAGTGCCTTGATCTGATTATAGCATCAAGTGCTGAGTAGGAGGTGAGATTTGATCAAGAATTTTGACTTTAGGCTTGTAAATACCTCATGAAGCAGTTTACCCAACTACACCCTACAACATCACACATGCTGTGTTGAATGCCCTGAAGATTTTGTAAGAGCTGAAGTGAATGTAGACAAAGATAAGCCTCAAACAATAGACCCTGATGTTTCTTTAGTACAAATAGCACTTCATCCTGCCCACACTCACTCGATATACACAAAATAACGATTTTCTAATATAATGTAGTCTGGGAATCATATATAATCTTTCCACATTGCATAAATGTCTCCACTTTAGCAAATGTGACTTCTTTTCAAACCTCCCTCTCTTGAAAACCTCCAATATGCTGCTTTCATGGAAAAGAAAAAATGGCACTCCAAGCAAGACACCTCATTATTGTTTTGTTCACCTCTGAAATATTTTCCCTTTTGAATGGCTCTCTAATCTAGCTGGGGCATTTCATCTGTCTGAAACAGCCCTAACAGATTGCTCTGTGCTGCATTTCTGTTACCATTAAATTTCCACTGAGTCAAGATTGTTACCTCTGCCATACAGTGCAGAAGCCTAGGGCCATCCATACAGCTGATAGGGCCATCCATAACAAGACCCCAAGTAATACTGCAGAATCTTCTGTAGAATGGTTCTCTCTTGCTTCCAAGAAATTTCTGCATTAGAAACATTTCTTCTAAATTTCACAACATGCCGTAATGCACTGAATAAAATTTTATAGGAATACCTCTAGCTGAGGTCTTTATAATACAGCCTGCAAAGCTACAAAATCTCATGCTCATTTCTGCTACTTAGAGTGCTGCAAGATTCTGTAGCTAATGGTATGGAATTCCCTTATTACTACTGCAGAGTAAGAATTCGGCACATTGTGGTTGGGAATATCTCATCTGTATCGCAACCTTTCCAGAGTTTCTTCATTACTTTAAGGTTTTCTCTCACTTTTCAACAATAACAATAACAAACTGTTACATTGCAAACTATATCTCAGTGTAGGTATAGGAGTAAAAATACATTCAAATAATGATGATAATATCTCCTATTATTATTTTTTTCCGTTTTTTGCTCAAAGTATTCAGTGTGAAATGTTGCAGTTATCTATAGGTAGACACAAGCCCAAATGCTCTCTTAGAGTTATCAACCATTCAACATTAACTCAAAGCAACAGATATTTTTTTCTAATTTTTGCTAGTCTGCTGTTGACTTCAATGAGAAATGATGCTAAATCTGGGGGCAAGCCATTCCTTCTAATTTATGTAGCACAGAGGCTGTTTATTCAGCAAAGGAAGATTTGATCAAAAGGAGTACTAATTGAGAATTATTAATTTTTCCATAGCATCCAAGTGCTGAACACATTTATATAGCTGTACTAGTCTGAGGAAGGGAGAGTCACCAGTTGTCACTCAAACCATAAATGAATGAGGAAGGTTTGAGAAAGAAAAACTGTGCTAAGCGGTCGTTTAATATTTGTTCCTTCCTCAACAGGGACCTGACTTTTGGTCAGCTGAAATGAATTGTAATAACAATACCAATGCTGCAGTTCCTCAGTGCTGCTGCTACCAAGGTGACATGGATGAGGACTTCTCCAATCCACGAAATCAAACACAAGAGCATAGCCATATTCATAAGGGCAATGTAGAAAAAGAAGAAAAATCCCATCCCAATGGGTAGCTCAGCCTGTGGTCTCTTATCAGTGGAAAGGACCTTCAGCTCTCTATTTCCTGTAAAAGGCAATGCTTTATTCTTTCAATATTGATAAAAGACAGGAATACCTAAGGAAGTAAAGATTTTTCCCTCCTTGACAACCTTTCCTTGTGGGAAAGTGAAAAAGTGCAGTGAGAAGAAAGTGAGGGGAGTAGGGGCTGCAAGAACAGAAAGAGGGGTACAGAGAGTGAAAGGAGAGAATGATGCAGATAAAAATGCAAAAAAATTAGGGTATTAAATTTGCTTTGTGTGTATTAGTGGCCATCACTTGTCCTGGTGTCTTCATATCAGCAGCGTACACAGAGAAAGGACTGTACCTTTTGTCGCCGTGCTGTCTGTAATGACAACAGTTCATTTCAGTAAGTGAAACTGAAACTCTTCTACCCCCAGCCCTGAAGTGCTTCTGTCTTACACAAAGAATCACCAAAAACATAGAATTTGCTTTGAACAACTCCTTACAGCTATCAGGCTAATGTGATATTATGAAAGCTTTTCATTTTCAGCACTATTTCCCATGTTTTCCTGTCTGTTTAATTAAGAAAAAGGGAACAAAATACATTCAGCAGTGACTGTGGCAACAGGCCAATGCAATTTGAAGTCTTATGGCAAAAATTAACTGTTGATTGCCCATTTGTAGGATTTCATTAACAGTTTGATACATTTTTTATGTATTTCACCAATGCAACAGGTCACGTAGACTGTAAACTCATCCCTTTTGCTGCCTTGCATGCAGTTACCCTTAAAGTGAGTAGGGCAGTGCTCTGCAGAGGCCCTGGAGTCCTTTAGGTAGGTCCATGATTCCTGATGCCATCACAGCATCCCTGCTCTCGCTGACCAGGCCTGGCTGCCGACTCCCCTGCACAGAGAGCAGCCAGAGCACAATCCAGTCCTTTACTCCAGACTAGATAAAAGCACATTTCTTGTCTCTGGGGTATTTTGTTCTAAGTCAGTGCCATCCCCAGGGTATTGTAACAGCAGCAACAAATCTCTAAATGCTGAATTTTGTAAAGGGCATGTGAGATTCAAGCACTCAAAACAATTCAAATCCTGGCACATTTATCTGGAGCACGCAACAGCAGAACAACTTGCCAGCCCATTATTTTTGCAAAAGCTTTGAAGACCAAAACAAGACCTCATACACCCAGAGGCAAAGAATTTCATAAGGGAATGCACAGAGATGCTTTCAAGATGCACTGATTGCCATAAATACTGCAGGTAAATAAACTGGGCAGTTTTCCCATCTTCTAATGAAAATAGATAGGTGGTTTTATTTTCAAGTTCACTAGACACGTTCATAAAATCATGACTGATATATCACTGAACTACTGCTAATGGAACTAAAATACATAATTTAAATTAAATATTTTCCCTGTCTATGAATTGATGTCTTTATAAGAGGACTATAACAAGAAGAGCAATCCTATGCCATGGGCTTTGCCATGGTCAGTGAAGCAATACAGTAGTTTTTCACGGAGAGCTAACCCTGTCAATATGAAAATACAAAAAAAAAACCCAGTTGTGAATCCACTTATGAATTTGTGACAACAATATACAAGAGGATAATTTTTTGCTTTTCATTTAAGTTTACACTTCTCTTCCTTCTGATATGCTTTGTTTGTCAGGCACTGGCTTAATGCAATGCAGGTGGGATGGACTTCTTGAACTACCAAGAAGTCCATCAAGTTCTATTGATTTATTTTTTGTTAAGTGAGTACATAGACTGCACTTACTAAGTATCTGGCCAGAACTCAAGTACACTCTGGAATTCATTTAGTTTAGAAAAAAATACTGAATCAGAATAGTCACCATAAAGTTCTTACAGATGGAATGAAACTCAGAGGGGAGCTAGGCAACCAGTTTGCAAGGATGTTGGTCATTCAGCACAAAGAGGGTAAGTAGAGTCAGACATCTCTTGCAAGCTGCTGCTATTATTATCATCATCATCATCATCATCATCTTAGCATTCAAGAAAATATTGAAAGGGATGCAATAAAGGAAATAAAAGTAAGGAGAAGCATGATCTGAGACTACTGCTCAGGTGAAGGGTATCAAATTGGATACCATCCCTCAGGATTCCCTGTGGATATTGTCAAATTGGAATTACTGCTTTTCATATGCTTTTCAGAACCACTGACCTAAAACTGCAGCTATCCAACTGGGTGAGCCCATGAGTGTGCCTTCTTGAATATTTCCATGCTGACACTTTCAAAGCCCTTATACCTTGGCTTCTCTTAACTTAATGTAAGTAGTCAGAGCGGAGGAAGAAATTTCCCAACTCCCCAAACAAATTCCACTCAGAAAAAACACTGCTGATTGGTGCTCCAGACTGGAAAGAAGTACCTAAAAACTATTGCTCAGCAGGAAGATGGAAGATATGGTGAGGGGGAAGAAGGAAGGAAAACCATTAAAGAACAATCCTGCATGTAAACACTCAAATGCTTTTTGAGAAAAGGAACAAAATAATGACAAATCTAAGAGCACTTCTGCTAACATGCCTCAAACTAGACTGTGTAGAGAACCCTGTACAGGGAACAATCAGGCCTCAGCTTAGAAGGCTGCAGGACAGCTCAGATAGTAAAAAGAGGGAAGTCCTGCCATGCAGGAGGTGTAGTGAATCTATACTCACAGCCCAGAAGGTAGCCAGGCCACTAGGTGATGTCTACTCCAGATCCCAAGTTCAAAAGCATCACTGACAAATTTTTTTTAAAAAATAAGGAAAACTTCCAGTGTGATTAATAGTGGATAAGTGTCTAAATTGTTACAAAAAACTAAGTGAATTTCTTCATTTGAAATGAAACAAGATATCTGGTTTTGGAGATAAAACCTAAAATGTGTAACAGGAGGTAGGTCACCCTTAACACCCTAGGAAACCTCATATTAAATGCTTAAAAGAACCATTTTTTTAGGTATACTATGATGTTTGCTCAAAATGTGACTCTATCAACATTACAGATATATACTCCTCCTTTGGGCCTTATTTTACTTTAGTGAATTGGAAAGACACTTAGGGACAAAGTCCTGGGGTTTGGGTAGGCATCAATAAACTCCACAGGGTTTATTCTATTATTTATACTATCAGCTTCATAGTCTTAGGTTCTTTCACATTTTCAGGACATGCTGATGTGAAATGTCCTAAATCTGCATGAAGCAAGTTAACCTTACCATAAAGAGTCACCTGTTGCTGGCTGATCAAATGATCTTTGCAATTGGTCACTTCCCTTGAATTTGATACAGATACCAGTGTGAGAAAGAACAGAATTTTTTCTACCTAACATTTTTTTTGAGTGGCACAGCATAGAAGAAAGAACTGTCTATGGCTGACTTTTTTAGACAGCTTCAAAACAGACATCTAAAAAGATATATTTGTTGTACTATATCATGGTGGTTGAAATTTAATCTAGTGAATAATTTTTCCCAGTAATTGAAGCAAATTTAAATCTAATATTAGCTTGTATACGTCTACCATCAATAACTTGGAATGGAGTTGTATCTGATTATACCCATGGTGAAACTGACCTTTTCTAATTCTCTCATGATTGGAAAATTATGTTTATTGTCATCTGATGTCGGTGAAAATTACAGATGCTTTAAGGAGCATGAGGAAAGAGTATGTGTATTTATACAATAATGTTGATCAACAAAATTCTCTTTAATTTCCTGCTGAAGAGAAGGAAGATATTCACTTGGCCACTCACCTCCTCTTTTTCAGTTTGTTGCCTTTTCTGGCTTCCTGTGGAAAACTGTCTTCCCCTCATCTGCTTTTGATATAATTTCATGAGACAAACAAGATGGTACTTCCAACTCCCCTGTTGCTCAGACCTTTCCATTGTCAGTGTGCAATCCTTCCCAGCTGGACTCCAGTGCCTCTTTTATGCCCTTTATTGTGCTGTATGGCACTGATCAACATCAAGTTCCAAAGCAATAGTTGCACATAAAGAAAGATACAGAAGATTTTCATATATCCATATCTTGAAAAAGCATAGTAAATTCACTTCTTTGAAACTTGTGCATTTTTCTGTATTTTATCTCTGTTTATTATGTTTCTGACTTGATCTACCCACTCTTCAGATGAGATTTTGAACTCTATCTGTACATTACACTATGATAACAGTTGTCATACTTGTTAAGGAACAGAAATGAATTATATACCAGACTAAACTTCCTTGAACCTGTTATTCCTCTGTGCAGGAGCTCACGCTTCCTAAAATCTTATGGACATCAAGAAACATTGGTATTTTTCAGAGTAGGGTTACTTTGCCAACCCATTCCTGCAAATTCTTGTGTTTCCTTTTATCCCAATCTGAAGCTCAGATGGTCACATGTTTATCTTCGTCTGACTCTGTATTAGCAATGACTAAGCAAAGACTCACTCCTTGTATAATTCTTTAAGATGAGTGTTATAAGCTAACTAGACAATACAATTCATGTTATCTAATGAGATTCTGCTGGATCTTTCTCAAATCTTAAATACATTTTTTCTTATCTTTGGAACATTATATCATAGCTTTGACTACATATTTAGCTTATATTTTCCTTTTCTTTGTTTGTGATCTAATTTCTAGTAGAAACTCTTCCAGGTCATTAGATTTCTATCCATTGTAAGTTTTGGTCTTCCCCAAATACAATGATATTCTACAGTTAACAGCAGTTAATGGTATTTCTTTGTCAGAGCCAGTTACCCTCTACTTAAACTAAGTAGGAGGTTTTTTATCATTCTCTGATAAATCAATGCCTCTAGCTCCTGCCTCACTTGACTAGCTCTTTGACTCCTTCACTGTGGGACACTTGATGTGACTAGAACTTGCCGAATTTCATTAAAAAGAATTTATCTTTAGAGAAATCTTCTAATAATTGAAAAAAAAAATCCATAGAGGTTCAAGTTGAAGAGGAACTTCAGCAACAAAACTGCTCATCTTCATGTTGAGCAACCTGGTCTAGTGGGAGGTGTCCCTGCCCATGGGGTTAGAACTAGATGATCTTTAAGGTCCCTTCCAACCCAGACCATTCTATGACTCTATGAAATTTAGCACTGACTTGCTGGAATCAGAGAGAAAGGACTATGAAACCATCTGTGAGAAGAGCAGCGTATTTACTTCTTGGGTATTGATTGCAATGAAAAGAGCAGTCAAGTAAATGTTCTGTGTACTGTATGAATTGAATTGGGGTAATTTAATTCTGAGACAGTTATATTTTCAGCTCGTTTCAATAGCAGCAAAAAACTCTGAGATGAGCTTCATTACAAAGTGATACAAGGCTACCTATGTATTGAATATTTGACTGGTCAGGCTGAACCGGCACCACTGTTGACAGCAGCTATGGCTGATTATTTCTGATCCTGTAGGTAAATAAGTAAATAGAAAGATAAATAAAAAGCAACAAAGGCAGTAGAACTTTCCTCAATGGAATTTTCCAGTAAGTAGGAAGCAGAGGTCAGCACATAAAGCCCAGCTGTTCCTGAAGGCATATCATTCAGGGCTGGAACTGTAACTGGGGATCAGATCTGATAAGCTTTTTGATGTCCTCTTCAAAGAAATACCTTTATTTATAAGGTATATGTGGGATGATCACAATCAATTTGCACATTTCAGGTTTCTGTGGAGCTTTAGGCTTTCTTTGACCCAAGCAAGTGAACTGTAAACTACTTCCTGGAAACTCCTTGTATGTTCCAGCTGAAAGAGTCCCCCAGCCAACACCAGCATGACAGTACCAACAACAATATGATGGCTGAAAGACACAATGTCCTCGTTCCAAAAAGGATTGTTTGTGCCATGGGATAAAGCAACATGCAGAGTCTGAGACTCTGACACAGCATGAAACAACATTTACAACAATGTAATGCAGACCAATGTTGGATAGAGTCATTCTCCTGTATGCATGAAAAATAAACTCTGTCTTTAAGAATTTAAAAAAAAACAAAAAAAACCAAACAAAAAAAATTAAAAAAAAAACTTCTCATCAACTTTTCCATAGGGCTACATCAATAATTAGGACTTGTTGATTTTTTTGCTCACTGTAATTTTTTGTTCAATAGCTATAGTTAAAAACAGTTGCTAAAATCATATTGGAACTGTTCATGACTTTGCAATGCATCATCCACAGTTTTGGGTTTTCTAACATGAAATAACTAGGCATATAAAACATTGGAGGAAGAATGGTACTGTTTCTATCCTCTTTCTCTGAGGGATATAGTTGTTAGAACACTCACCAAGAGCAGAAAGACCCATCCATTCAGGTGAATGAAGTCTGAACCTGCAAGTGCAGCGGGCCCTATGTTATTTGGGGGAGAGTTCCTAGAAGATCTTACTGAAGCTATTCCACTCTCAAAAAATTCCTCACATTTTCTTTGGATGGGAGTTGTGTGAAAACTTTTCCCCGAAGACAGTCTAGTACACTCACTCTTAAAGGGATGAATATGACTAGCCTAGATAACAGTGCACATGTGGAGAAGAGCAGTGGTCTATGCTGTCTGCATGACTCAAGGACAGTGTAGTACTGCCCAGAAGGATCTGAGAAGAGAAAGAGATTCTCAAGACATTTACCTCCTGAAAGATTCACACTACTGAGGAAGTACAGAATTCTGGTCCAAAAGAGCATATCAAGCCCAAGACAACTTAAACCCTCCAAACTAGCTTTGATGGACACATGAAGAATATTTGCAGCAACTGCTTCAATCTATTGAAGAACTAATACATACAAAGCCAAAGGGATAGAATTTTACTGCTGGCAGATCACCTTGAAACAGAGGTTAAGTGCAACCTGTACCAACTGTACTTTGATACAGTGGCCAGGGTTCTCTGGTGAGAGAAGCAGGTTTGAATTCCCCTTACATAAGACAGCTCCAGACCTTACTTTGTGGAATAGTGCACCCTCTTCTCACACTTCCTTTTTTTCTCCCTGACGGTGGTTTTTTTTTTTGTCTCTGCAAGAGAAACTTCGAAGTGCTTCCATTTGTTTCAGGTTATGAGACCCAAAAGAGGCTGTTTTGGTTGATTTGATGTGCCAGCTAGGTCAAATGAAATTGTGATGACTCTACACTATATTATGTCTTTTCAGATGAGACTTAATATCTGAAATCACTTAAGCATTTTTAAAGCATCTAATCAGACAACTAAAAGCATCCCTGAAGCTACTGTTAGTTTGCATAAAGGTTTAACATTTGTGTAGCTGAAAGCACTAATATCTGAATAAATTAAATTAAATTCTAACTTATTACCATGGCATTAGAACTGCTACCTTGATTTGGAAAGGCAAGGATTTCACTCAAGATATAGTTTTTTCAAATAACTAAAGTATAATTGTCAGTCGTAACAAGATCATTTAGATGCTTTTATAGACTTCCCATTTTGAGTTTAATTAATACAAACATCTGAATATGCTAGGACAAATTAGATTAAGATTTTCTAATTTCATAAATAAATCACTATTATTATTTAGATAAACTATTAACAGGGGGAGTTGATGTGGCCAAAATGAAAATTAGTTGATGTTATTGGCTTGATACACGTTCCATTGTGCAAAACTGACAGTGTGTTTTATAAATTTTGTCAGGTATAAAATATTCATTTACCCTTTTCCTTCTTCTTTTTTTAATTACCCACCAAAAATGATTCATGCTGGTTTTGCTGCATCAGCTATGTACAAGAAGCTTGCAGGAAGTCACACTGTGCATTAATGCAATAGAAATTAGACTGAAATTTGAATAGATTAAAGCGAGAAGTACTGAAAGTTCAGAAATTTGAAAACAAAAAGGTAGTGATTAGGGGATAGAATATGAGTAAAATACACAGGGGAAAATTGTCAGATTAAAGAGGCCATAGCAAGTCAGAATAAGAAGAAAAGTCAATTCAGGACTGCCCTCGTGTCTTTTGTGGAAATCACATTTGGTGCCTTAAGAGAGCAAGGAGAAATAGAATGAGAGGGGAAAGACTCCTTCAGAAGAATTCCTGCCCTGAAAAGACCTTACCTGGAGAAGCAGAACTTCACACATTCTGGAAGCAGTATTAGCTGCTAAGTCTATTGGTGAGCTGAATTTACTGGTCCAAAGAGCAATAGCTGGCTTACCCTGCTACTTCACTTGTCTGTTCCTCCTAGACAAGTGTTAACAGACTCATTTATTTTTTGTCCCTAGATTGAAAAATAACAGGAGAGACATAAATGACTTTCATGTGAATGTGACAGTGATTTGTCATGTAATTGCTGATAGAAGTTATGGTCTGTCCTCTGTGCTGCGCAGTAGCTATTCATGGTCTTGGAGATGCCCAAGGAACTCACAAAGTGACTCAGCGGCTGTAGAATGGGTCCTGTTCAGACAAATGAAGCCACTTTACTGGAACTCCTTTCTCTTCACAAGTATGAAGGGCAGCACAAAAGAATGGATCATCCAAAGAGTTTCCTCTAACATCCATGACCATATCCACCTTTTAACCTGATTTTTATATCACCTCTTTTGTGTTGTGTTTGAGTAGCAGCTTTGCTGGTGCTTTGAAATTTGAAGCAGTTCTGCACTCATTTATCATTATATTTATGGCAAGCAAAACTATATATTTTATGGCAGTAGTGCAGCATCCCCTCCTGGATCTAGTTGTTTTTTTAAAAAAAACAGCATTAGTCTTCTTTACCTGAGTAGTCGTTCATGATATGCAAGTAGCAGCTGACCAGTTTCTTGGTTTGTTTTAAATATACTCACCACAAGTATCTGCAGCATGATCACTTCAACGGGATTCTCAGTACTTGGGCCCAGTCTCTACTTTAGTCCATTTGATTAAGGATAATTAGTACTTGAATATTTTCTGGTTTAAATCCCAGTCAGCTGGGATATTTTGCATATTGGCCACAATTGCAGCAGCCTGTGTACTTCTCATTTTGGTTCATGGGTACACAGCACAAAAAGAAAGAACCGAGCTTATCTGGAAAGTTTCTCTTACTGGAAAGGTATTTTTCCACAAAGTAGATGAAAGCTCTGTGCTGTTCTTGATCAACAAAAACATTAAAGGATGAAAAATTAATTGGTGCCAGTCAGTGTGTTCTTACATAAAACAGAAATTGTCAAACATGCTTGATTTAATTCCTTCAGGAGACTACAAGTTCAGTCAATAAAGGTAACTGTGTATAGACATTACAAACTATTGGCATTGGTGCCACATACATTCTCATAACAGTGAATTAAAATAGGGACAGCAAAATACATTTCCCATATTTTAAGAGACATCAAATAGATAGGTCTTTTAAGTAACCATCTATCATTTCATGAACTTCATAACAGCAAGGATCTTCTGAAAGTGAGGTTGATCCTGAGGCTACCCAGAATTATTTGTTGTGATCTAAATAGAAGGACATGAATCGTTTACACTAGTAATTTACAATATCTGTTAAATAGTTTATAAAAATTCTCCGAATGGAGATTAGAAAGCAGTACAGAGCAATCAAGTTTATCTTGTAAAATGAAGTTTATCAGAAGCAATATATGAGGGGTAGTACTATAAACTGGGAACTGTTTGGAAACTAAGGACTTCAGGGTAATTGTTAATGAATTTAATACAAGTTCCCTGAATGATGCCAAAAGGCCTATTGGTAACCCTGATCCGACTTGAACATATCCCATATCACTTCTTTAGTTTCTCCTGTCTGTTTTCTCTGAGATCTTGACTTTACAATCATTTGGATAAAGAAGCAGTAACTAAGAAAAAATAAAACCTCAGGGACAAGCAATACTTTTATACCTAATACACTGGTGACAATCTGGGGCTAAACAGTTCCCTCATCCCAAATCATGCTGGACATGGTAGCTTACTTGAAAAAGACCAGCGATTTATGATGAGTTCACATTACACTGATTTTACAGACAAAATTGCTACAGGAATAATTTTCCATAAACGCCCCAACAACCTTGAAATGAGCACTCAGACCCCTTCTTTTTTAATTGCTTAAGCCACAAGCCATGATCGCATAATTTCTTCTGATTACCAAAGCACACTAGACAATTAAAATCTATGTATTGCAGTATGGATAGATTAGCCTTTGGGACATATTAACATCAAATTTTACATTGTATTAACTAATGAATTAGCTTAGTGAAAGATTTCAAATTCTAATTACCAGATAGGCATTAAATGTGTCCAGTTACTCATCTCAGGCAGTGCTGGAAGAAGAAGGGTTGTGATTAGCCTGTCAGGGAAATGCAGCTGTGAAGATAACATTCTCCCCCTGTCTCCACAGCATTTCAGCTTCCAGCCTACTCTAACATGTTAAATACATCCACAAGTCCAAACCAAATGAAATTCCTATTGCATTACACCAGTTGTGTACAGGCAGCAGGAGCAAATCATTGCCCAGGGTTTCTGCAGTGTTAGTGTAATAATCATGTCATCCATGGCTTTAAATATCATAGCATTGATGCATTTACAGGTCGCACCTTGCATATCAGAAGTAGTATGTCCCAAATGCAGGCTTCTGTGTCTATATATACTTGTATGCATATGTGTAATATACAGAATCACACAATGCATTGCACTGCATTGGAAGAGACCTTTAAGGGCTGTCTAGTCCACCCCTCTTCCCCAGCCACTGCAATAAACAGGAATCTTTAACTAGATTGGGTTTCTCAGAACCTCATCAAGCCTGATCTTGAATGATTGTGAAGGTAATAAGAAACTATTTCATATATTTTGAAAGGGACCATTTAGTGTAATGCATTTTACTGCAAAGGAAAGAACCCAAGAACATGTCATAGCATTATTTTTCTCCCTCCAAATCCCAAAACATATGTAACTGACAAACCTGAAAGTATAAGCAAATTTAGAAAATCACCCACTGATGGAAAATGTTACCTTACAGTGTACAAAAGGAGAAGGTGCTTTTTTGACTCACAGATTAAAAAGCAGGCCAATAGGAAAGTGATAAAATAAGTTTAAAACTATGTTTTATTTCCACTCACCCTTCATCCCTGATGAAAACAGAATTTGCATCTGCTGCATACTTGACATAGACTAATAGATGACAATTCAATACAGGCATCTCTGGTGTCATACGAATTTATTTTCACTACTGCAGAAAAGTTCTTTAAAAGTTCTTTGCATGAGCAACAGCCAGACAGCCATCTTCCCCCCAAAATTTCCCTCAAGTCAAAACACTCTGTTATTCTCTTGAAAAATCAATATCATGGGGTTTTTTTAAGAAAATTGCTTCTGTAGGTACTTCTGGAATGCTAGATTACTTAGACACCCAGCAAAGAGGTAACTAAGCCCTAAGAAAGCACTCTTTTGTTATGTCTACATTATTTCCATTTGTACTTTATGTCATCTGGGCTGGGTTTTGGAGGTTTGTTGGTTTTTTTTAAGATCTGTCTGCTCCTGTTGATCAGCTAATCAAAGTCCTTGAGAGCTTTTAGTCATTTGTTCTTGTCCATGGAAAGTGAGAAAATACTATCTAATTCACTGCTGCTTCATCAAAGATTCAGCTTTGCTCAGCCTGATTAGGAGCAATCAACATTTAATGCTGATGGCTGGCCAAAGTTCAACTGAAGAGTTTCTGGTTATAGCATATTACATCCCATTAAGTTTTGAGACAACAGCAAACATAGACTGTTCTGCTCTTCGCACCTTCATAGGTAAGCTTCGTCTCAGAGAGAAAAAGACTATCCAATTAGTGTCAATAAACTGAAGACATGACATGGTGTGTTTTTGTCATTTCTTCTTTCTGTGCCAGAAATAAAGAGACAAAGATTATGCTCTTGTTACAATACATTTGTATTTTCACTATTAACAGCTTTTCTGGATCTCAGAGAGCACTTTATCCCAGTCTAAAAATGTCACCATGCCTCACCTTGGTCTGCTCATTATTCTCATTTCCACAGTTA
Source organism: Turnix velox (assembly GCA_013400935.1). Lineage (NCBI taxonomy): Eukaryota > Metazoa > Chordata > Aves > Charadriiformes > Turnicidae > Turnix > Turnix velox. The sequence goes on from VZTY01014769.1 coordinate 938,771, forward strand.
AATAAATACACTTCTTTGGTGATACTTAATATTAAATCTAATTTTCAACACAAGGATCCATAATTCGTCAGGCAGAAGGAAAAGTTAAACTGTGGATGTATTATTTTTTATCTTGCAGTCCACAGGGAAATTGTTAACCATTTGACCAGTGAGATATCATTATCATTCCTAACCCAAATTCAGCTGCTAGCAAGAAAGTCAAATCTATTCCAATTGAAACCATGACAAATATTCAAGATTTTGTAAAACATAGACTGCTGACATGTAGCTGCTGACCTGGAGAACAGCAATAAGATACCAGTGTGGTAGAAGGGCCCTTCAGTAACTGGTTTGGGTCAGAAAATCCTTGGACTCCAGTAAGGTAGAGGAAAATACTTCACAATCTGCAAATAAAGGCCTTATACATACGAGAAGCAGGGAAGAAAGTGCTGATATTCAATGTTTCTTTGAAAAAATGTATGGAAAATACAATATAAAGCATTAAAGAGACAGGAAATAAAGGTTAGATTATTCTAATTCTTTGTCTTAATTCCTTCAATTTGAAAAGAGCTTTTTGTGATTTGACATAAACCTCTGACTAACAATAAGACTTCTAGCTGCTCTTTTTGACAAATCAATAAAGACATCATGTTTGAATAAAATATAAAAGAATTTTCTCAGCATTCTAATGTCTTTTCATGTCATTCTGAAAGCTTTTAAATATTCAGTGCAGAAGACAGCTATCAGAAAGCAGACATTAATGATGATGATTTTATTAATTTTGACTTGCAAAGAAATCTCAGATGAGACTAACAAGCAATTTCTTCTTCTTCAGCAAAATCCTTGTACCAAATTAGCTGTCAAAAAAAAGGCATCTGTTGTGTCACATCTCATACATTTTGTATTTATTATGATGTTATAAACCTTGGGACCACATGCATGTCTTCTGTACTTGTTGATTTATGCATAAGTGGACCTCCTAACTAATTTTAAAACAATTCAGTTTATACAATTGTCAAAGAATAGAAAAATATATAGATTTTGTTTTCCTCTAAATTAAACTTCCAATGTAAGACTTGTTATTTATTTTGCACTTTTTCATACAGCTCAGTCTTCCCATACAGAAATCCTGCTCATCACACTGCAGAGATGAGTATGATTTGTGTTAAACTAGTTTTACTGCTCACAGACAAATGGGCAGTCAGGCATTTGGAGGAATCATTTTTTCAATGCAAAATCCTGCACAACATAAACATTAGATATTAGATATTCACAAAGCTGTTAGATATTCACACAAGAACATTCTCCAGTAAGACTTACAGTATCATCAGCATTTAATCAGGCTTCTTCCAGACTGGTGAGCTTTATTATTCATTCACTGAAACAAAGCTAAACTGAACAAATCATCAGAATAAAGGTTACGCAGTGTGGTTCTATCCCAGTGGATAGAACATTATTATTTTCGCAGTGCTTAGCAAAGAGAAATTAGAGTATCTTTCTATAACTACCAAAACCCAAACTTCAACAGCACAGCAAATTGTATTTTCCAGGTATTTCTCACACTTCTTCAGTGATTATTTTGAATGGAAGACCTAAAATATACAGGAATTCTTAAAGCACCCTCCCTTAAAGCACACTTCTTCATATAATGTATAATTCTGCCATTGTGTTCTACATGAAATGTACTGAAATTTTTTTTATTTCTTTTAGAATACTTATAATGGTAAGCAGATTCAGTCTTTTTAAATCACAAGCCCACAAAACTTAAAAGAATGCAGACAGGTAAAAGAGCTCCCTGAAAATTGCTGGAGGGAAAAAAGAGAATTTGCAAGTAGTTACAGACATGTCTGAACTGTAGTTTCAAATTAACTGGAGAAGCTCAACCTACCAATCCTCTCAATGGTTTTTGGTCTCAACTGAGTGGGAACATTGGTTTCTTTGTCAACCCTCAGAGCTCTTCTAAAAAAATGAAATTAAGCTTGCATGAATTTTAAGGACTCTAGAGACTTTTACACTTGTCTATAGGATAAAAATTACTTGTTAAGTTTGCCTGGAAAAGATACTAGGACGTTTTTTTAATGCTCTTTTTCAAGAACCGTGAATTCTACGTGAACTATTTTATGGCCTTAATTGGGTGAAGAGAATACAGTTCTATCTCCTGCTATTTCTATAAATACTCAGCCGAGATCCTTGAAGGATTTTGCCTCATCAATAAATCATAATTTTGTGGCACAAGACTGGAAGCCATGATTACAGCTACATCTTGATATGCACAGTCTCTGGTAGATTATTTCTAAGTGTGAACAGTACATTTTACTTGCTGCATTTTTAAACATTCCTACTTTAGAAATTTCTGGTTTTCCCTTGTGCAATGAATTTAATTGATCAGCATTTTTTATTGCAGGACTAAGAAAGACCCATAAGTAAAAGATAATCTATTTCTGTTATTTGGACAAAAAACACACTTAAAAATACACATACAGGTACATGTATATATATATACATATTGCTCATTTAGAGCCTTTCTTCATTTAAAATTCTCTGGAACATTTTATGAAACATCTACTGGACAATTTAGATATTTTTCTTCACCCAGGAGCCATTTTACCCAACAGCCAGACAGCCATTTGTTCTTTCAATGTAGATGTGAACATTACACTTTTTCTCTTCTGTGGGCAAGGCAGCCTCTATAGCAGCAGTTATTTGAGGTCAAAAACCAGTTAGATATTCTAACCTTTTCCTTCTAAACATCCCTTCCAAAACTACATACTCTCCTGTCCTTCTACAGTTTCCTAACAATTTTCCCATTCATTTGCTCCATTTCTTGAAAAAATAAGTTTTCTAAGGAGTTACTGCACCACAGGTTTACCATCCTAATGGATCAGCCTGCCAGTCAAATGCACATTTGCACGGCAACATTTCCTTAGACAGCTTTAAAACTGCACTTATAAGTAAAACCATTTCTTTCCTCAGGAGCAAAAGAAGACTGTCTCTGTTAGCTCTGTTAGGCCTTTTTACTCATCTTCAGAGAAACCTTTGTGTGTTACCACCTTGCTGGATTCCCCTCCTCTGTGCACAGCCAAACCCTGGGGGGCAGTTACATCTGCCTCCTTCCTTGGAGGACATGGCAGTTAATCTTGTTTATACATCCTGAGTGCGTGACCTGAGGAATGACTTCAATGTCAAACTGTCATCAGATTAACGGTAGCTCCTAATATTACTTATGTTTAGAAAGGCAGGTATTAATAGCTCTAATCAGTAAATATTAATATTCAAGGGAAGGACTCTCTAAAAAAAGATATCCTTCTGATTCTACAACTCACAGAAGGTGAAAAAAATCATTCCCACCTTTTTCTTCTCTAAAGTAATATACAGAATAAATACCACATGCCTGGATGTTTAACTTACAGGGAATATTTTTTTTCAGTGAGTATCTATGCACTAGGTTAGTAGACATCAGAACATGCCAGAAAAAGAGTGAAGTTAAAAAAAAATTTAAGAAGGTAAATCATGTTCCAGATCTGTATTCTGCCTGGTCAAATAATAATTTCTATGTATCATTTGCCTTCTTTGTAAAACTAAATATTGTCTTAATTAGATTAAAGATTATTCCAGCAAATATATTGATTATATTTATGCCTAAATACAGTAAGCTAGGAATCCCATGTACCTGTCACACATGCAAGCAGTCACACAGCTTTTCTGTCACCTTCTGATGACATGCAACTTTAAGACCATTAGATATTTCTAACTAGTTTTCATTTCATCAGATTGACAGTGTGAAATAAAAGTGTGTTTTTCATTTGGTTTCTCAATTACCGTACCATTATATGCCTTCAGCAACACAAACCTTAAGTTGCATCTTTTCTAAAAAGGATTCCACAATAAGGAAAAGGCTGAAAATCATACTAAGTCCTGTGGCAAAACAGCTACAAGTGTTTATTAGTAAATCGTCAATAACAAAAGATTTTTAAAATATGTTTGCTATTTGTTTGTTTGTTTGTTTTGTACTTTTATTAACAAAGGAATGTAAATCATGAATTCTATCCATCTTCTGCTGTCTCAGATACTCTGGAATGAAATAAAATCCAGTGCAACATCTCAGTCTGCAGTGCTGCTTTTTTCTTTAAAGGCACCGATGCTAAGGCAAAGTCCACCTGGGTATAACAAAACTTTCTTGTTAAAAGCCAAAAGAATGGCTTGGACAGATCTTCAGAGAATCACAGGATTGGAAAGGACCTTCAAAGGCCATCTACTTCAACCACCCTGCATTAAGCAGGCACTAGATCAGGTTGCTCAAAACCTCATCAAGCCTTGAATGTCTCCAGGGTTGGGTCTTCCACCATCCCTCTGGGCAACCTGTTTCAGTACCTCACTATCCTCATCAGGAAGAACCTTTTCCTAAGGAAAATGTTTTTCTTGGAGGTACTTGTCCTTTCATTGGTTGAACCCTCTTCCTTCAGGGAACAGTTTCCTCCTCATAGTTTGTTCAAATTTTCCTTCACATGTCCCCATTAGTAAGATTCACAGGAGGAGGATCTCACAGATTGGGCTCCACCTTCTTGAGGGAAACTCCAAACTCACTTCTATAAGAAAGCCAGAAGCACCCTGAAATTCATGGTCGTACTCTGCTTTGGGTCCATTCTCATGATCTTGTTGTCTTTTGCTTCTTAAATTGTGGAGTGCCTTCTGAATGGATGCTGACTGACAGGGTATCTGGCAAGGTATGCTTTAAATTAAATATGTCTTAATGGATGTTGTACTGACAAGCAATACACTTGTTCCCACTAGCTTGCAGCTGGAAGAGGTCTCAGCCTAGTTCATGACTCAGTCTGTCAGGAATTTTCTTTAAAACTAAACAATGGCAATGCAAGGGGTTTCACAAGTGTACTTCCCTGTCAGTGGCTTTCCTTAAGCTATTATTGCTGCTTTTCCCTCTATCTCAGGAGAGTTAAATTCATCCACTCAGAATTGAACAAACTAAGAAATTTGCTTTGTCTTTAAAAAAACTCTCTTTGGGACAAATATCAGGCTAAGTCAAGTGTAGCACTTACTTAAATCTTATTGCTGCACATGCCTGATTGGACACTGCAAGTGTGACACTTTCCTGGGATCACCATCTCTGTAGTCATCAAAGAAGTAGAAGAACTGTAATTTTAGTTCTTGATGGTGCATGCAATTTCACAGGAGTCATTCTAGGTAGGAAAAACTCATCTAGGCAAAGGAAAATGAGATGACAATTGCTGTGAATGAAGGAAGACATTAATTGTTTTATCAGCAAGTTCAGGAAAACTGGGTATGCAGTTCCCAGGAAACCTTTGGATACTTTTAGAGAGTTCAGCTTCAGAACTGCCCTTCTGTAAAAGACAATTTTTTTATGAGAGGCTATGATACATTAGAATTACACTCTTATGTCGTAAGTGTGAGATTATAAATCCCTAAGTAAAACAGAAAAACTGCAGGCTAAAAGATAAATCTGTGGACTTGTTAAATTGGATGGGAATCATTCTACAACCTGTATAGAAAGCACTGGTTTCTTTCTAGCAATACATCATGGTTTATAATATTATTTTCTAAAGACTAAAAAAAACCAATTGAGTTTCACAGATGCACAGCAATATATATTAATTTCCTGGGAACTTTATTTAAACATTTTTAAAGTTGATTACCTCACTCTGAGTTCTCTGTGACTGTAAAACCTTTGTTTACTTGGAGTGACTTAGCTCTAAAATTGTTTTCACCAAAAATAGAGTATTATTTATCAAGTGCTCCAAACCTCTGTCTTTGCAGAGTTTGCGTTATACATGTGTCAGAGCTCAACCTGCAGAGTAGTTACTGTCTGTGCTGGAGCAGTCATCCTTGGGCTAATCCAATCCAGTATGCAATCCTAGTTCTATGCTCCAGCAAGGGTCTGCTTAAAGCTTGTTGATGCACTCAAATCTTTACTTCAAATGGGACATGAAATTTTGACTCAATTTCACAGCTCAGCAGTGCTTGCGATGCAGGGTTCATGGAAAGGACAGAAAGTGTACTTCCATGATCTGCCAGCTCTCCATATCACTTAGCCAACACATGGCATTTCACTAGGTCTCTCAGAGGTCACATTTTTTCCCAGAGGTGTCTAGTGAAGATGGACATTATCAGAGCAGTGTAGTACTTCACAAGACTGTAGCTTTCTGTGCTTCTCTCTCCCAAAGGCCAAGGGCTGAGGGCAAGAATGAATGGTGACTGCTGCTTTGCCACTTCCCATTTTGATCATAGAGGACTTTGTCCACTTTGAGATGTGCTCAGCTGCTTGCACTTTGAAAAGAAATGCTCTCTGAGACATGACTCAGCCAGCAGCATGACAATTTCATTTGCAATCACTCCTCTTTCTGATCTCATTTTTGCTATCTGTTGAGCAAATGAAGTGACAGAAAGCTGAAAGAGGTGACAAGAGGACTTAGAGATACGAAGATACTGAGCCTACCACTTCAGGGCAGGAGTTCAAATTCCTGATGCAAAGTTGGGACTGATGCAAGGACCTTTACTTCAGACATCCTGTAGTAAACACTGCCCCACAAATACAACAGGGCAGAAGAAGAGTTTTCCTGGGTACCAAATATCTTCTTGTGATTTATCACAATTCTCCCTGTCTGAGGAAGTGTTCTCCTAGCTGTTCTCATGCACCTATGATCCCTTCCTGCTGTCTTGGTTCCCTGTTTCTTATTTTATCATTTCAGCCTCTGAATGCAATATATAGTGTATTACCTAGTATCACAAAATGGGCATGCTATGTTGGGTTTTTCTACCCAGCTAACCCAGTGACCAGTTCCACCCATTCAATCATAGTATTTGAAGAGATGGAGAGAAAGGCTTTACTGCTTAGTACTTAAAGCAACTTATAGCAACTAGCTCTGGGAGGTCTGATGACTGGTGTATGAAAGAGGACTCTGAAAGAGGACTTCACAAAGGACTCTGAAAAAAAGCTGGTAGAATTATGATACTTTCAGCTTTTCCTTTTACCTCTTTTATGTTACATGGCCTGCTCCAAACAAAGCAGAACTTTCAGTGTTGGTATTTTTTATGACACTATTTGCCTCAGACCCGGCACAATGCAAAAGCTCTGCTGCTCTCTCCTCCTCTGTGACCCCAAAATGAGGTAATGTATTTTGGGGAAAAAAAATAATCCATACGTTGATTTGTAAGGCATCGCTGCAACCAGCAAGAAACACATCATTTTGTTTTATCTTGCTTGCCATAGTGAACATCTGCCTATCCTCAATTTGCAAACTTCAGCTTTGAAAAGCAAATTAATTTCTTTGCCTCTTCATCTCCTGAATGTGATCCTTTAATATCCAAGCCACAGAATACCACTCAGCCAAAGAGCTTTAGAAAGGCTCAAAATTAATGAGATTTGTAATAACTTCAGCTACAGGAACAGGCTGAAAGCTTGTAAAGTATATAAAGTTTTGTGTTTCTAGAAAAAAATAGTTCTCAAGTACCAGAAGCTGAAGAGAAATTTCCCTCATAATACAATGGCAAGAACCAGCCAGGGCACAGCAATTCTGTCTCATGACAACTGGGGAGATTTTGGAATTCATTTCATCCTCCAATGGAACAAAAATGAAGCCTCTCCTATATTTTCACAAAAAAGAGTTGTGCTAATCCCAAAAGCTCTCTTCTAAAAAAAAAGTTCAAATCCTTCTTTTCCTTTTGCTTTCTACATAGAAATGACCAAAAAGGCCCTCTTGAACTTCAGAACCCAGAAGATATTGCCCAAATCTTCCAGCCTCTCAGCAGTACAAGTGTGCTCACACATGTATAAACAAAGACAATGCCAAATGGGAAAATGAAAGAGCTGCAGCTTTCTCCAGACAGAAGAATGCTATCTGGCTGCTATGAAGCACCTTGTCCCTCAAATGTGAGATATAAGACACTGTCCACTTTCTGGAAATAGGTCCAGGAGATTGCACCCAGTGGGAGTGTTTTCTTCGTCTCTAAATAGCAGAGCAGTTAAAAACCTGTAAGAAAATTGGTAATAGTGGGAANGCAGGCTGGACGAGGCCCTGGGCAACCTCATCTAGTAGATGTGTTTGTTAGGTGGCCCTGCTAGGCAGGGGGGTTGGAGTTACATGATCCTTGGGGTCCCTTCCAACCCAGGTCTTCTGTGATTCTGTGATCTGTGATTCTGTGAATGTAATGCTCCTCATGCCCTCAGATAGATGCAGCCTTCACAGATGTATCCTTCACAAAAGGGTATAGGGCCCAAGGAAGAGGTGTCAAGTAGCTGCACATGCTCCTTCAGGTGACATTAAGCTCTTGGATCCTTGGATCTTCACTCTGCTTCACCCAAACAGTGGCTTCAGGACCTCTGCAACTCTTCATTAGCAATTTCAAAAGAGTATCTCATTAGCTTTCTCTCTTTGGGGCTATTTTTCATCATTTATTTGTTTGCCTTTGTCTGCGTTACGATTTCTTTTTACCCCCTGACATTTGACATGACCACTGCTTTAGCTCCATGGCTGACAGGAGGAGCATTAAAAAAAAGAGACAAGAGACCAGCTCTGGAAAGGATTAAACAGCAAGAAGCCCACAACAGCTGCTTTTCCATGGGCTTTTCTCCATCCAAGTGCTCTCTGCTGCTGCTGCTGCTACCACCAGTTGCGAGGAACAAATGGGTTGGACAATGGGGAGAAAATTTAGGGACAGAGGAGCAGGGAGAGGGAACATTTATGCAGCCACAGCCTTTGTGGATGTAACAAGAACACACACAAAGCAAAGATTTGGAGGGGCAGGGGAACCAGCAAACTCATTCATGGATCTGCTTTAGATTGCCATTTCAGAACTATTTTAAGTCATAAAAATGGCCCATGAGTTCTCTGCACCAAACTCCCTTCTACTTCCACCACAACCACGTTCCTGAAAACAGAATTATTTAAAACCAACCCCTTTAAAACTTTTGTTTCTATTTTGAGTGAGCAATACCCAGTCTCTCCAAAAATCAGGACTACAAGGTCTTTCTTTGTATTGTGTAATGGCTTCATTGTGCATATTTTCGTGTTGCTATTTTGAGGTAGCTTTAAAAGGCTGTATTTCTTACAAAATGGTGGAGACCACAGTGCTAAAATCAGGGAACAGCTGGATTTTGTTAAATTGGTTTTTACATGGCTATTATTGTGGCATTTTTCCACCCAGCTCTTCTCATAATCATTGAATAAAATTGTGAGGAACTTAATATAGTGGTCAGTCTAATTCAGAGTAGCTCAGTAGGTAAAACAGAAATTACTACATTATTTGGGACAGACTGCATGCTCAAGGGGAGAGGGAACAGACTAGAACAATAATATGACTAAGAAGACGTAACTTTGCAAGGAATAAAGTTTTAGTTTATTGTCTTACATTACCCCATAAGTCAGGGAAAGAGTGGGTAGGAGACAGAAATCTCCCTTCGAGAGACCACGCAGACTATGGAGGAGTAGGTTCTCTCAGTCAGACAGTCCTAGAGACATCCAGAAATAAAGTGACATCTCTATCAGTGGTTCCAAAAAGATGCAGGAAAGTTGCCTTATTAAAGAAGACCTACAAATAGAAGACGGCCTAGAATATCCCAGTCCAGATGTGGTCCAAAACCAGGCCAACCAGAAGGGAGAGGAATGATTGTAACCACCCAGGAGATGGGGACAGCTCTGAAAACATGGTGGACAGCTCACACTGAGCCTGAGAGTGTCCCTTGTGGGAGACTGAGACTGCACAGCTTTTGGGGTTTCACATTTGCATTTCTTCCAGCTGAGATTTTCTTCTCAAAAGAAGCTGGTGCCTGAATGCAATGAACATTTCTTCAAGAAAATTTAGTCATTAGGAACTGCTGGAATTTTTGCTGCCTAGAGCTGTGGGATGCAATATAGGACAGAGAGGAAGAGCATTTCAGGATTGCACAGGAAACACTATGGATGTTTAGTTGAAGAACAAAAAACATAGAAAAACATAGATGATTTAGGGAGGAAGAAGTGTAGGAAAATAGAGAGACAAGAACATAAGAGCCAGTTTCTCACCAGAGTCAGAAAAAACAAGTGGCAGCCTCAGGGGTGGAACAAAAGCTGAGAAGCCTGTGCACCTGTGGTTCCACCAAGCTGGAGAGACTAGGATCCAGAGGATGACCGTGTTCACTTGAGTCCTCTGCCCGTCTATCAGTGTTAACCCCTTTGGCTGACCATATATATGCATGTTATATGTTGTGTAAGTGTATATGTGCATACTGGGAACATACACTCAGCCTATCTGATGGTTGAACCTGGAGGCATGGAGCTGTGGGAGTCCCATCTCCATCAGGCTGTCACATCTGTCCCTGCTCTCCTACCAGGGATTGTTTGGCAATAATATTTAAAATCAGAATATTGCAAAACCTGAAATCTGTGCCTGATAATTCTCCCGCACTTTCAAATTCACATTAAATGCATTATTTATGTTTGGCAACCACAGATGTTCCCTTCAAAGTCAAAACTTCTATGTTCTTGTAAATAGTAATCAGCAGGTATTATGTAGCATTGTGGGGTTCAAACTATTCCCCAAACTAGTATTTTTCTATGGTATGTCCAGAAATTAACAATGAAAAACTTCAGAAAAATGGTTAGTCTGAAAGTCATATAATTTTATTTTGCCTCTTCCCCTTATATTTTATTCTGCCTTGAATTTAAATAATTTTCCTGCAAATTGGACCAGTTATCAAACCACTTTTGTAAAAATTAAGCATTATTTGGCACTGCTGCATAGGTCTATGTTCTACTCACAGAGGCATTAGAAGATCTAGAGGCATCCAGCCTTTGAGAATTACAAAATTACTTTTGCTCCTGGAAAGCCAGTTGCTCTGTTTTGTGTTCAGAAATAGGAACTGAATTCACTTTGTCTTTCTGGAATGTGCTTTGTACTCTTTATCAGTTTACTCCCCATGGGGCTTTACCCTATAATCAATAGGGCTGTGTGATTGTTGGGATAAAAAAACGGGCTTCAGGTAATGTTTAATAGAATTATGTTTCTTCTCTTACTGGCTCCAGGAATGCTTAGAAGAAACATGAAACTGTGAAGTGTTGGAGCTCTGCCCAGGTGATTGATAAGCAGGAGGTTTCGGACTGCTGTGTTGGTGTTCACCAGACTTCACCAGCATGGTTTAAAATGATAAGGAGAAGTAAAAGAGATTTTCACTCCCTGCTAGTAAAGTTGCTGGTTTTTACCTGCAGCACTGATTTCAGGTGCTTAGTACAGAAGGAAAGCAACACTTCTTCACTGGCGAACAGGTAGTTCCTGAGTTCACTTCCCAAATTCAATTAGATTCATTCATTTTCCCATGGGAGATATCACAGACTTTCACTGCCTTCTATCCAGTGTTCCAGAAAGGGTAGATACAGAGTTTATAGGTATGGTTTAGGGATGTTTTCAATGATCTGAAAGATCCCTTCCAACCTAGGGAATTCTATGATTCAATAATTATACCGTTAACTGTGAATGATTAGCCATAGCATAAGGATCTGCAATTCACATACAGAATCATCAAATGATTTAGATAGGAAGGGACTTTAAATATTCATCTGTTTTAATAAAAAAAGAAATTGTTTTGACATGTCTGCATAATTTCATTCATTTTAATCCATCAAGTATGAAAGCTGATGGGCTTTCATAGACTTTCATCTTTCAGATACAAGAACTTCTCCCAAGTATGATTTGTCCATTTATTCAGAAATCAAAATCAAATTTGAGCACAGTAAGCTAAAGTTGTTGTGGGTCGGTGTTACTGAAAATTGTATATACTTGTTGCATCCATGGTAAAGAAGACCATGACTAAGATGACTGTATTTCACTCCCAGCATCCAAAATTAAAGTGCTCAAAGTCTGAGCAGAACCTGGTGTAAGAAATGAGGGTCTCATAGTGGTTGCACATCAACCTCAAGGTTCCCTTTGTTGCCTTACCCATGAGCTTTCAACCTGCTGATGGCTGTTCTTCTGAGACAGCTCTTCACACTAAATAATTATCTTGATGCAAAAGGCAATGCCTCTGCTCCTCCTTCCTCATCTGTTGATTACGAATTGCCTGTAGACAGTGATAAAGGCAGGAGGGTGAGGCAACAGCTCCATCAGTGCTTCTAGACTGACTTATTGAACATTTGTTGAGTAATATTTCCTTTAAGATTTTTGTCTTTGCAAATGCCTCTAATTCTAAGGTTGTCCTACTTTTGTGCACTGTCTTATCTCTCAACTTTTAGAGACTATATTTAATTTGATGTTGAGCTTTTAGTATCTTTAGCCATTCTACCTGTTCTTTTTAGGCTTTAATGAACCATTTATTTAATCAATGAAGAAAAACAATGCAGAATCATCTTTCTCTCTCTGCCTTTAAGGGGTTCATTTTATGCATTAAGCCTAGTATGCCATATTAATTCTGTCCATCCACAGTGGTTTATATGAGAAACTGTTAAAAAGATGCATATTTGCTTCCCCTGAGGTAGCTGTACTAAAATCACCCATTTAGCAGATCTGAAATTCAAAAGTCTTATGTGCATGCCGTCCCAAATATCCATGAGATTAGAAATATGACCTTGTCACAAAAATGGATTAATGTTGTATCTCTTTTACCCATAATTTCAGATCAATCTGCTCTCAACTTTTTATATAATCTGTCTGAGGATTGAAGTCTGAAGGAATGAAGCACAACAACACAATGCAGTAAGCCTTTCTGAGAAACACTTTTGTTTTGACTAGAGAGGAAAGTACCCTTTATGGAAATAATCTTTTCTCAAAGTGAACACAAACAAAAGGTCCTGCACCTATAATTTGTTATGACAAAGCTGAGAAAGGCATGTGATACTTAATCCACTTTGTTTCATGATAGTTTAAAAGAGCATATAGTCACGTTTTTCTCCTGTAATCCTTAATATTGGTAAGTGAAGGTGAAACACAGAAAGAAATCATGCTCTGGTGGATTCCTCAGATCCCATCCCTGCTGTGGCTTTTTATCCCTATAGTTTTTAGCTCAACTACTGCTGTTGTAATGCCTCAGACAGGAACATTCCTGTAAAAGTGGGTGTCAATGGAGCTTTTTTATCAGTATCAGCATGAAGTATCTTGCTTCAGCATGAGACAAAGGGCTTATTGGGGTCAAAATCTGTCCTTCCAGCATGACCTTACCTGTTTTATCTATCATAAAACATCAACTAGCACAATCACACACAGCACTGCACAGTAGCTTGACATGGTCCTCAGAGAACCCTTCCCTGATACTCGCAGATTCATCTGTTATACGTCAACTCAATTCTCTCCTGTGTTTTCACTTCAGCTAAGCAAAAGCAAAGGATAAGCAAAAGGATAATTTTCCATCTCTCATAATTTGTTTTCTCTGAGCTTTTCTTTCCTGTCCTTGTCTCTTTTTGTAGGTTTTCAATTTTTACTGTTGGCTTGGTGACCTGCAGGAGCCATCTGGCAGCTCTGTGGTGTGACACAGATCATACTATACAGTGCTGATCTGTTAGGACTCAGCTGTCAAAGGAGGCGGAACTCTGTCAAGCTCCTCAGCTTCATGTGAGTGCTGGAAAATGCATAGACTGTGGGTAAAATGAGCTAAGACAGCAAAACAGCCAAACTACTCAGTACTTGAAAGACCTACAAACTGAGACATGAAGGAAGAAAATTTGTAATGGTTATGTTTAGGCCACCATCATCATGCCTTTCTGAATGGACAAAGGAACTCCTCTGCAACAGAGAGTAGTGCAAGGAAAATAGTACTTTACTTTCACTGACTGGACCAAGAACCTAAGGCCCCTTCCTGTAAAGAAAAGGGATAGATGTTGGATAAAAAGCTATGTGTGGAACTTGGGAAACTGAAGGAGGTAATCTAGAGGCACTCTGACAGCAAAAGAGAAGGTGTCTATAGGTGTTCCCAGAACGGTTGTTTGCACGGTTGCCAGATGATGGTGTAGCTAGAACCAGAACAGTTTGTACTGCAGTTGTACTACAGAATACTGATTATCTTCTGTTTATAAGAGTAAAGAGGGTTTGATACAGGGAAAGATCACACACTACCATATTTAGAAGCACATGACTAAGCTCAGACTTTCCTTCGTGTAAATGCAGAGTCTGCTTGAATTTATCGTGACTTGCAGGTAACCCCAACAATAAGGAATACTGAAGAAATGTCACACTAAGCTTCACTCAGTTATTTTAATCCAATACCAGAAAAAGTCAATTATTTTCCATGGAACACTACAGATACAATCCATTGTAATGTAAGAGTATTCCACATTTTGTTATCATTCCTTAAGTTACATTTCTGTTATAGGGAGGGAAAACACCCATTTCCTTCTCTTACTGCTAGGATGCCAACCCCAACAGCAGACTTTTAAAGGACAAAAGAGAACTGAAAATCAGTAAGAGAGCTATTTGTGAATTTTATCCCTTGCAAACGTGTCACAGGGTTACTGCCTATGTACCACCACTCTCATAAGCAAGAAATAATTCATTTTAGTGGAATCTGAGCTGCTTTAGAGGAATTAAGGTAACACCTGCTGTATCTGCTGTGCACTTTGTGATGATTTTAATAACATCTTTTCTTAACCAAGTCCTCATGCATATTTAAACTAGGTATTATGTTCGTTTTATGAACGTAATGTTCGGTTTATATTTACCATCACAACCTGAGCATCTACAAAAGGAGGAATCCTGGCCATGTGAACATTCAGAAGGGATGCAATGTTCTATCAATGTGTAAAAACAGGACAGGCATGATATAATAAAAGGTGACTTTTTAGTTTCCTCATGAAGGTTCTATTACTTCTTTGAATATAGAACTGGGGGCCCCAGACTCAGCCTTTATTACCTAATTACAGAATATTGAATTTAATTTTCTTTTATTCTTCCTTTGCCAAATTAAGGTTACATATAATGTCTAATGAATCTGGCAAATTACCTGCAAAGCTGATTAAAGATCAAACAGATCCAGAATTCATAGCAATATTTATACATTATAAAAAAGGGCAAGAGTTATGCATTCAGTGAAAAAATTATATAAAGCCTTTTAGCAACTTCGCTTTGATCTATATGAATCTAAGCCCACTCACTGCAAATTTTCTTGAAAATTAATTTAACTTTATATCCAAGAATAAGATGTTCTTGAAGACTATAAAAAAATCTTGATAATAGTATAACTTAGGTTAATGTGCTACATAGGCATAAATGAAATATTAACATGCTTTAAGTTAATGAAGAGGATTCCACTGGCATTTTATAGAACTTTCTTTAGTTATTGAAATGTGAAGATTACATTGTCCATTCTTTTTTTAAATGGCCTTCATTTGAGAAATATACTTGAAAGAAGAGGATTTTTTCAAGCTGTGCAAATGTTACATGATGTTATCATTATTATTATTATTGTTATTATTATTAGAACTACTAAATTACATCCTTTTTATCATGATCTCAGATGAGACAAAAAATTCCTCAGCTCAGACTGTGAGCTATTATAGAACTCAGCAACGGGAGTGTAGGTTGCCAGCCCTATTCTCTTATCTCAGGTCTATAGGCAGTGTCATAGGAATACAAGCACTATTTAATATATCAGATATCCAGTAGGCTTAAAATCTTCTCTAAAGTAATTTTGTTTGGAGGTTTCTGAGATGCAAATAATTTTTTAGTAAAGTCAAAATGGGTATGGCTACAGGGGACACTGGGATAGTCTGTTTTCTATCGCAGAAAACAAGCATTTTAGCATAGAAAACAAGTATTCTAGCACAACTCAAGTCCACACAGCTACACTTTCATCCCCTACCTCCAGATTATTTGATATGGTTGATGATGCAAGTTCAGCCTCGAGTAGGCTGCAGGGAGACCTCATGGAGACTACCAATGCCTGAAGGTGGCCTGCAGGGAAGCTGGGGAGGAACTATCTGCCAGGGCATGTAGTAATAGGATGAGGAGCAATGGTTTTAAACTAGAGCAGGGCAGGTTTAGGTTAGACATTAGGAAAAAGTTTTTCACCATGAGAATAATGAGGCATTGTAACAGGTTGCTTAGAGAGGTGGTGGAGGCCCCATCCCTGAAGACATTCAAGGCCAGGCTTGATGAGGGTCTGAGCAGCCTCATCTAGTGCAGGATGTCCCTGCTCACTGCAGGGGAGCTGGACTAGATGGCCTTTGAAGATCCCTTCCAACCCTACGATTCTATGATTCCATTATATATATTATACAGGGAGACTTGTCCATTCTGTTTGGACAAATAATGTATTAAATCTTAAACTTTCACAGCTATAAACTGCTTGCTTGATGACATCTACTTCTGTAAGGATGAGTTTTCACCATTTGGCTTCAGAAAAGTTTTGGTCTCAGAAAAGCTGCCATCACTGTCCATGAGCTTAAGAAGCAGGACAATAAATCTATGTCTCCAGCATCATTCCAGGATGAATTAAAATTAAACCCATTGGCTTCACATTCTATACATAAGACTGTATCAGCTATGGCAAGTGATAATGGATGTACCATTAAGCTTTTGTGTTTTTCATGTAAGTGACAACTTCTATCTGCTGATATTGGAAATGATTGGTAGACTATTAAGACTAGACCTTCCTCATCACTTCCCCTCTCTGCTCCAGGATGTTGCGAAGGTGCAGCTACAGCTATTGCCAGTTCCCCTAGTCTGGATTAAGGTTATTCCTAAATGTAGGCAAAATGACCATATTGCTTGCTTCACAGCAGAGACTAGTAAGTAAAACTCAGGATCAAAGTGCAACAGGATTTTGAACCAATAGTGTTTCTTTTAATTAAGGTTCACTGAAACAGAAGGGGAAGAAAGGCAGCAAATCTGATGCATTCTTAAAATGCAGATATTTCAGAATATCTGTAGCAGTCAATTCAATTTCTAAAGCACTAAACACAGAGTTTCTGACAGCTGTTATCTCACGATGCTGCTTGCTCTGCAACAGTTCCTGGATAGACCATAAATATGAATTGTGAGCACAATTCTGATGTGCTAAGTCTCAAGAGTATGTGAGCAGCTATGTCTGAAGGAAGCTGCATTTAGTAAGAGGACAAAATGCCACCGGTAATTCTAAAAATTTGTAGGGGCTTTTGATGAAGAAGTAGTATATACTGCTCAGTTAAAAGCCCACAACATTTTCATATGAGAAATCTCTACTGTCATCTCTAACTGCTGCTTGTGTTAGACATTAGAAATAAAGGAACAGATTAATGGAGTGGCTAATGAGTTTCCTGGCTCCATCAGCAAGTTGACTTCTGTATCCTGTCTTTCACTCACTGTGCAAAAGTAATTGATATTATGCTATGGTAAAGATAAGCCATTAAGGTACATCAGGACACAATTTAAAAGTGTTCAAAACATAATTCATTCTGGGCCTTTTTTTACTCACTTCAGGCTTGGTAATCTGAAAATCTTTCCAGTGTATCTCTATGTCCATAGATGTTAGTATTTCTGTTCTTCTACATCTGCTTGAATAAAGTTCACATTTGCAAACATCCAGTCTTAAGGGAACAGTCATTGATCCAGCATAGGAAGCCACCTCAGGATAGAGATTTCATCCCCCTTTCACCACTTTTATTCTCTAATTAGATATTTTGTGTTTTGACTTATATTCAGTTGTATAAGTATATTCAGTATATTCAATTAAAGATGAAGAAACATCTGGCTTTATACACACATACTAAGAGCTGTTCTCAGGTGAACATGGGAAGAGATGAGCTTTCAGACTGTAGAAATGGTATTAATAATTCACAAATTGAATAAGCAGTTGAAAGGAAAGAAAGCAGAATCCACAGAAGACATCTCTTCTATTGACAACTATAAACCTGGCAGCTGCTATTCCAGCACCTTTGCTCCAGTGTCATTCTCTTATTGTGTTGCATTTTAACCATGTGCCAAAGTCCTGCTGAGGACATCTCTGTTGTCACAGGATTATCTATGTTCTGAAATGGCAGTAGAGAAAAAGAGCAGACAGTTTAACAATTGCAACATTTTCATCACCCTAAGGAGCATGAAAATAACAATATGAGCTGTAGAAGCCACTTTGACATTCTGGGATGCTGACAGAGGTGTGGAAAACAGAAACATCTCCCTCTTTCCCTCCTACAACAGGAAGATAGCTGCTCTCTATCCCTGAGGCTTCTGAGACATTTCTGGAACTGCACAGCCATATTTTGCACCCCTGAGCACCGGGTAAGCTCCAAACAAGGTGAAATCATAAGGAATTGCTAAAGGCTGAATGAATCCCTGCCTGGAATAAACCTTTGCTATGAAGCTTATAATGATATTTGTGTTCTTTGAACTATATGGAAATGATACAGAGATAATCTTTAATGAAGAGACATACTGACTTCACCGAAGTATAATTCATGCAGCAGTTAGTGGATCTTCATGAAAGCAAATAGCTACTTGGAAGCTTATATCAAGTTTTATTCCAACAGTTACAACTCTTTGAATTTTCTGGGTGACAAAATGACAATAGTTATGGTTAGATACAGTTGATTTAGACAGAAACAGAGAATTACATAAGCAAATAAGAAAAATTTGTCAAGAGTATGCAAATATTCTTTCAGATCACTATAGACATGACTACTGAAAAAGAAGTTAAACTGTGCCCAACATTAAACAGATGGAAAATTTACAGAATTATCTTCTAGGCCATTTCTTACATTTTTCCTCTGCAACAAATCAGTGTACTTCCTGCAAGAAGACATATGATTTTTGGTACCAATCTTCTTATTCACATCAATTTGTTTTTATAAAAAATTCTACAGACTTTGACAAATTGCCCATGATAAATATAACCTATAGGAAGTGCTTGTCCAGAAGCAAGACTACTTAATCTTATTTTATTTAAAAGAAACTCAAAAAAGCTCAGGGCATGGAGTAGTACTATCAAAAAAAAAGGAACTGGTTATTCCTCAAGGAATATTTAGCCTTTGTTCTTAGATAGAAAGACTTTAACATTTCTTCTTTGGACAGAATCCATTAACTGGTAAAGGATTCTGTCTTGGGGCAAGAATTCTGTCTTTGTGATGAAATAGAAGTTATATCCTCCCTCCTCAAAAGAGATGATGATGGTTAGACTTTTCATCCTGAGACCAATGAAGTATCCATATGGAGGCTGGATCTGAACCATATCTTTTGTCCTGCCTCTCAAGCTGATAAATGGGAGGGAATATGAGTTCAGGAGACCAACCTTCACCCAGCTGGCTGAGTATGCTAGGAATTGCTCCCTCTGCTGCAAGCTGGCAGGCTCACCAGTCTCCCCAGAAAAGACTACCCTTCTCAGGAAGTTTAATTTCTTCAAATATGGAAAGATGCTGGTTAAGGATAGACTGTTTCGCTAAGCAAATGAGGAGAGTTTTAAACAAGAGTCATGGGAAAAGAACAAAAAGCCAGTAGGTATATATAAGACCAGCTTAAACTGGGTAATGAACCTGAAACTGGAAGTCAGGGTTGCTGTGAAGAGGATTGAAGGATGAGGAAAACACATAGAATAAGTTGGAGGGATTGTATGGTTTTAACTAGAACAAAGATTTAATTGGTATAACAAGATATGGCAGGATAATACATATGAGTCATAAATCAGTATAAATGGATATAAATTAATGTAAATGGTCTGTTCTGGAAGAACAGACAAGGCAATAGAGAGGAAATGCTGGATAAATTGGGGAAAAAAAATACAGGCTGCCTTGGTAGGTGTCAGCTGCAAAACAGTACACCAGAATCCTCCAGAACACAAAATGTGTTCTCCCTGGGGATTTTTAGCTGATCACATTCCAGATGAAAGATGAACACGGTAGGACACTGTCTGCCAGGGTCATGACATGCACCAGGCACTCTTTCTGTGTGGAACCATGCTAAAAGTTCAGGTCAGAAGCCAAGCATTTTTCAGAAAATTCAACAGTTAAAGGACTGTGACCACCTGTTCATCTCATGATTGGATATTGAATATTTTAACCGATTTTAATTTTTTCACAGAAATGGCAGATAATTGCTTAGATTTTCATCCTGGCATCTAATATTTTCCATTAAAGTCTAACCTTTTGTAAAATGAGTACATGTGAACATAGGAAGGAAAAGAGAACAAAAAGTGGAGTTCTGCTTAACAGAACATAAAACTGATAATTATTGCTAATATTCATCTGGGATGCGTGTCACACTGAGCTGCCAAAGAAAATTCTTGCTGCTCTGCAATGTTGAAATGCTTTCCACCAGAAAATGAGTAATTTTGCTTGTCAAGAAAACAATCACCATGCTTTATTCCTCAGATCAGTTCCACCAACATCTCTCATTCTTCTTCCAGAGATAGAATACACTCTCTGCTTAGCTTTTACACAAATATCTCCTTAATTTTATTTTAAAAAACAAAAACAAAACAAAACACATTGCCATTGTGTGCAAGTAACAATCTTTAGCTAAGTGAGGAACTTCATCCACATTTTAGACAGACTGACAGGTGATAGATCTACTTCCCACATTCATTTGTTGTGAAGTACAACTCCCCCACTGAAGACTGACAGCTGCCTGCATTTACTCAGCCAAAGACCTGCTCTGACTGGTTTGCACCAATACACTAGGAAATATTGGGAAAATTTTCCAATTTATTCTTACACCCACGCTACAGATGATAAAAGTGGTTAAGTGATCTGGTTTTTCACTATGCCATGAGCCACTGTCTGATGTAACACCCAGAGTTCCCTAGATTAATTCACTGTTCTTTCTGGAAGCT
>VZTY01014769.1:967771-990450 GCA_013400935.1 Turnix velox
CCCACTGCTAGTTCGTAGTCAGCTGCCTGTTGCCCAGCACCCTCAGGATCTTTTGCCACTATCTTTCTTGCCACTATTCCCCAGGCTTGTAAAGCTGCACAGGGTTGTTTTGACTTGAGTACAGGACTCAGCAATGGGCCTTGTTGAACCTCATCCCAATTGCCTCAACCCATTGCTCCAGCCTGTGTGAGTCCCTCTGTCAAAACATCCTACCCTCAAGGAGATCGATGTTCCCACTCAACTTCGTGTCATTTGCAAACTTACTATGGGTGCATCCCAAATCCTCACCCAGGTTGTTGATGAAGATATTGAAGAGAATAAACCCCAAAGCTGAGCCCTGGGGAACACCATTTTTGATTGATGTTTTGACCCTATGGCAGCTGAACTATCAGCACCCTATGTCTGCATTCCCAGATGGGCATGGAGGCTGCAGGGAGCTGGGTACAGGTAGAAGAGGGGGCAAGGAAGCAGGGTGGCAGCAAAATCTGTGCCCAGACTCACCAGAGGAAGAGTATTGCCCAGCTCAAGATGCTCCTGCAGTGTCTGAGCCCTCCATGCTGAGTGACAACCCACCCCTCCAGAGGCCAGTGTTTCTGCCCCTGCCTGGTCCAGCCCAGCCTCCCCCCTCAAGCCTACTCGCCGCTATCCCAGGCCAAAATGGGGCAGTGTTGCCCACTGTTGCCCCCACTCTGACACAATTCATTATCATCTGCCTGCCAAAGGCTATCTCATAACCACAGAAGAGCCTGATGTGGGAAGGACCCAGGGGAGGTCATGGAGTCCAGCTGTTGACTCCACATCAGGCACCCTTCAGGATCCATCCTAGAAACACAGAGCCATTGAATTATTTAGATCAGTAAAGATCCTTTAGAATCTCTAGTCCAACTGCAAACCCCAGCAGGACTTCTCGATTTGAGGAATGGTGCTTGTCTTGCCCCTTACCCTCCCCTGCCTTGTATCACACTCTCTGCCATCCCCAGGAAGGAAGACTGGTCACCAGGGAGAGGGAAGTGTGGCTCCTGGGAATTTTGTGCTCACAAATTGGGTGCCAGACCCAACACAAAATACCAATTAATGAGATTGGCAAAATTTGCTCTCCTGCTGAGGGTAGCCTGGAGTTACCTGAAACACAATTGCAGACCTGCTCAGGGGTCCCTGCCAGTGGAATCACTCACACAAGCAAAAGTACACTCCAGATTTTTTACTTAAGAAATGTAATAAGTATCAAGTGCAGCAGAACTAGACCAATGGGATTTGTACTGGTCTAACAAGAAAACTGTAGAACAAGTTCCCTCATCTTTTCACTCCTAGTCAATTTAATTTTTTCCCTGTTTATGTCAACATCTGCAGAACTATTAGCCATCTGAAGAGCACTGAGATCACAACCATTCAACTGGGTGTTTATTTTCTCCAGTCCAAAAGCTTTCATTTTTACCCTGCCCAAGATGAAGCATGATAACCCATGTTAAAGATGGATTCTTTGGGTTCTTGACATTAGCAGTCAGAATGATAACTGTTTACAATTCCAGCTGGGCAATTAAGCAGTGCTAATTTTTGGAACCCCACTTCACTCAATAACATAACAAGCACTTTCCTGATTTATAAGAAATTAGCCTATCCATAAACTCTCTGCTGGAAGCTAAAGGCTTTGTTGTGGCAAAAGTCTTTCACTGTGTGACAGTTAAGGCATACATTAGCTTCCTGGTTTACAAGTCTTCCAAGCACTGTTATACTCCTTTGTCATCATTACATCCTCTAAAAATGTGGAATATCTTCTCATAAAGATGTACTCCAAGTCTCGCTCTAAAAAAGGCTGAATGAAAAGCAGTGGTACCCAAACTCCTTCTCTGAAATACAAGAGATTTAAATATTAATTTAAACATAATAAAGGGGAGGATTTATTTTGCAGAGTAAAAGCCATTACTAGTGCAAAACCAAAATGTAAGACAGGATGCTCTATACCTATAAGTGGACTGTAGCAGTGACTGCTGCACCCTGTCGTATTAGTTGGTCCTGAATTTAACTGTTCTTTGCCTTCAGGACTTCTTGATCTTACTCTTTACATGATATACTTTACATTCTGTTATATACTTTACTTTATATACTTTACATTATTTTAGATACTCCTACAGTCAGTGCTGAACATCTACAAAAACAAGTAGTTAGAAAGTGATGACATCCTGCTGTTTTGCATGCCCAGCCATGGCTGAACTTAGTTTTGTCCTGAGTATGGTGAATAGCCTGACATGGAGTGCTGATTTTAGATCAAAATTACTTGAGTACACATACTAAGAGGATAAAAAATGCTCTGGTTCTTATTTTGAAAAACAGCTTTTGTTATTTAGCTCAGGGTCCCTTCCTTAGGGCAATGAAATCTGAACCTATGTTTCCCTTTTCTTACATCTCAAGAAGACTGAGAGAAAATAGATGGAAAAATTCAAGGGATTTCAAAACATTTAGGAAATCAACATTCAGAAATAAATCATAGAAGTTTTTGTTGAATATCCTTCTTTAAAAATGTTGACTACATAATAATTTGAGCTCTCAAATTAATTCATAAGTGGCCTCAAGAAAGAGGGCAGCATAATATGCAGTTCTCACAGCCACTGTTTTTCAGGTTCCTTGCAGCTTAATTAAGATTCTTGTAAATTAGTCAGCAAAACTTTTTATATCCTTTTTATATCTCAGATACTTTGCTAATGAAAATAAAAGGCTTTTTAATCAGAATTTTTAGTGCTTTAAATTAAACTTGAAAATTGTAAAAATCCTAGAATATGTTTATAACAAAAAAAACACAGCATGCACATGATTGTAGGACCCATGAGGTGGGTCCAATTTTGTCAGTGAGATCATCTATCAGTAATCTTGTTAAGGAGGCTAGTATCTTTTGTCCCTATACAAACTGAAAAATCCTTGGAACATCTTGTCCCTGTTCCCATTGATCAGTCCCACTGTGGTAAAAGAGCCACTTAGGCAGGACACACAATCATGTTAATATTATTTAGGTAAATCTGAGGAGAAGGAAAATGTAAGATAAATTTTTTACCTCATTAGAACAGTAGGTACCATTTGAGAGACAAAAAGTGTGTTTCAGTACACTAAATCCTTTATCTTTCTCTCCCTTCTTACAGGGAAAGAAAAATCACTATTATCGCTAATAATTTCCTAATTATCAGTCAGCATCACAGACATCCATGTCCTTCATATAACATTGATGCTACCAAATTTTAAAATATTTTTAATATATATCTGTACATGTATATATGCACCCACTAAATTATACATATTAAAATAAAACAAAGACTGAGGTGAGTACACTCACAGCATTTTTAATATAAAGTTTCGGAGTAAATTGTTAGTGAATTACATGTGCTTCAGTACAATATTGCAACCTTACTTTGTATCCACGACCCTTCTGTTTCAAGGAAAAAAAAGGCCACTGAGTACAGCCCAACACAAGGTCTTGAAGTTCCCAGTGGTCACTCAGCTGGACAGAGGTGGAAGGCCAGTCTTTAAAAGTATTTGTCTCTTTGTTTTGTGATTGCAAAGAAAATTTATTTTTTCTTTCTATAATAGTGAGGTCAAAGAATATGCTTTCTCCCCATCTAAGAAGAAAAACAATAATGGAAACTCTTCAACTAATGTTCAGAAGAGGAAAAGAGAGCAAATAGATTATTAACTTCTCAGCAGGAAAGGCATTATCCCAGTTAAAAGACTTCAAAACCCTTTTCTTGATGTGATTCATTAACAGACTTACTGTTCTCTTTGTCCTCAGAAGAAAAATGTATATATTTCTTCAATGTTGTGTCTTTTGGGGACTTGAGGCTAACAGTGCAAAGTCTGTTGTCCAATTATTTGTCTCAAATATAGCACTTTTTTAAATGCCACTTTGAGGGGGGTATTAAAGTCATCCATCTGCACATGGTCTCTGAGCTTTGCAAAACAATAGAAGAAAATTATAACGTTGTGCTCTGGGAAAAAGAAAAAAATTTCAATCTTTGATATTTCCTTGCTACCCAGCATATATAGTAAATATATAATTCATATTTTACATATAACTGTAACATCTAATATTAAATTAACAGTAAATTTGAAAATTACCAAAAAAATCTATTTACTTCTATCACACAAGAAACTCTGTTGGAAACTGTGTTAACTTCACAGTTCTTCTATGATTCCTGTTGTACAGGATTGTTTGGGAATCTTGGATGATTTTATTTTAAAATAAAAACATATTTTGAAGATTCAGAATAGAGTGAAAACTCTTCATTACACTATCCAAATTTATCATGAACTGATAAGCCTATTATTGTTAGTTAATAAAGATACCCCAGTATCATCATTAATAACTCTATGCTATAATACTCTTGAGTATTTTAGAATAATCACACTAGCAAGAGCATTCATTATACTAATTTTCTGAGACAACATATACCTTCCCAATGCTGGCAGCAAGCTCATACTCACAAGTATGAAGATCCTTACAAGAATTTGATTGTAAGTTATGTTAATCTAAATAGAAATGTGTAAAATGTGCTATAAATACATCATAGAATTATAGAATCATAGAATCACAGGGTTGGAAGGGACCTTCAAAAGTCACCTAGTCCAACCCCCCCTGCAGTGAGCAGGGACATCCAGCACTAGATCGGGTTGCTCAGATCCTCATCAATCCTGGCCTTGTGTGTCTTTGGGCATGAGGCCACCACCACCTCTCCGGGCAATCTGTTTCAGTGCCTCACTACCCTCTTGGTGAAAAACTTTATCCTAATGTCCAACCTAAACCTACCCTACTCTAGTTTAAACCAATGATCCTCAAATAGTCCCTTCCCAGCTTCCCTGTGGGTCCCCTTCAGTTACTGGCTGTTCTGAGGTCTCCCTGGAGTCTTCTGCAGGCTGAAGAGCCTCTGCTCTCTCAGAGAGGTGCTCCAGCCCTCACATCATCCTCATTGCCTTACTGTGAACACTGTCCAACTGGTCCATGTCCTTCTTACGGGCTCCAGAGCTGGTCGCTGGTATTCCAGGTCCAGCTGGAATACTCCAGGTCCAGGTCTTGTAGGAGGGTCCCACAAGAACAAAGCAGAATCACCTCTCTTGACCTACTGGCTACGTGTTTGCTGATGCAGCTCAGGATACAGGTGACCTTCTGGGCTGAGAGAGCACACTGTTGACTCATGTCCAGATAGAAATTTCAAATGTGGGTATATATAACACACAGGAATGAAGACAGTGTCATAATTGTAATCAAAGAAATCACTGTGATTAAAATAACACAGAAATAGTGATTACATTCACTCAAATCAATACAGACATTTGCTATATTTGTTGCATGCTTAAAGATAACAGATGGATTACCTTAATGATAAAAATGTATTCTCTAGAGCTGACTCATTTGTCAAACTGTTAATGACATAATTTCTTGCCTGACACTGTATGACTAAGAAGACATTTAAAACATGTGGCCATTTTACCAAAAAAAAACCAAACTATTTCAGTTTCAAGTACCAAATAAACAAATTTTAAGTGAGTATACAGCACAAATACAACATTCTTCCTGTTACTCAGAACAATGACGGCACGTATAACCCTGGAAATGTAATGGAACAATTTATCTTTAGCACTGTCACTAGTCTCATCAAGGACAAGTGGGTCATTAGGGGAAGTCAACATGGATTTACCAACCTGATAACCTTTTACAAAGATATAACCAGGTCAGTAGAGAATGGTAAAGCAGTGGATGACATCTATCTTTACTTAGAAATAAAAGAAAAAACTTTTTCACGGTGTGGGTGACAGAACACAGGCTGCCCAGAGAGGGTGTGAAGTCTCCTTCTCTGGAGACCTGGACACAATCTTGATCTAGGTGTTCCTGCCCCAGCAGGAGGACTGGACTACATGATCTGTTGAGGTCCCTTCCAATCTCTGACATTCTGTTATTTTGTAGTGCTCAGTTGTGTGCTTTTTTTTCCTACAGACAAATACTTTATCCTAGAAACCATGTCTAGTATACAATTTATGATACTCAAATTCAAAAGAAGAATTAAATGTATAAACTGAAATCATAGACAAATGTCTCTTTCAGTTCAAAATGTGTATTTCCATATTATGAATATACCCAAATTCTATTTTGAAGGTTTTAATTTAACTTTTATTGACAAAAAAGCAAAATGTTAAAGTATTGAAACACATACAGTATTTTACTAAAACTATGTGGCAAACTGATACTTGAGGGGCCACAGTAAGCTCACATTGGTTTTGTGATTTTGTACAAAGCTGAACTTCTTTGTTCTTTACCATCTCAGTAAGTATTCAAATCTTCAATGAAAACCAGATTTTATTAAAAAAGAAACTTTTCCAGAGCTCTACTCAATGTTGGAAAACAGTCAAAATTCTCAGGCTCTGGCTGATTAGTCCTTTCCCTTCTTTACTCATCTCTGTCTCTGTTTTGATGTAAACACAAGAGACCCTATGGTGACACATGTCATATAAGGCAGCAGAACAAGCAGGGAGAGGGAAGCCTCCCCTCACTGCCTTAATGGACTTCAGGAACCTTTTCCCACCCAATGATGTAAGTCCTGGGAAAACAGTCCCAAATCAGCCATGAGAAATGTCCCAAACTGTAGGCATCCTAGGGGAAGATTCCCACAGATCTGAGAGTCAAGGGCCCCCCACTGGCATCTCTCAGCAGTATACATGATTGCACTATGCACTATGTGATAAGATTAGAGTCATGTAGATGCAGCTCTCTCCCCTGCCTTCAACCCACGTCTGTATCATGCTTGACATTAATAAACAGATTCAAAAGAGTGAGGACTGAATTGCAGAGGAGGCAATCATACAACCTTGTCACTATTAAATGCTTAATCTTGTTGTAGATTAGGATCTTTAACAATGCATCACGCTTAAGCCTGAATTTCTATTCCCATTAATATATTCACAGAATACATTAAATCAATTTCTAACATAGTCTTGATTTTTCCCATGTCTGTGCTAACACTGCACAGGGCTATGGCAAACTAAGATACGTTCTGTAAGAAGACTTTCCCAATTGCCTTTGGGGTGATTGATAGAAGCAAACTGGGGTTCTTGGAAGAAAAACTGTGAGAGACAGCAACCATACAACCCCATGCAACCAGATGAGTACTGGGAGGAATGAAAGATAGTTTGGGCAAGATTAATAAATATCTAGAAATAAAGCAGTGGGGGAAAAAACAGTCAGAATGCTATAGAAAAATTATTTCTAAATCAAGAACTTAAGTAAGTTTGGGGTTTCTGTCAATCTCACTGCTTTCTTCTCTTATAGTGAAAAAATGGAAGCAAAAACTCCCATGGCTCTTCCATTTAATGTGCTGATATGCTGTCAGTGAAATCCAAAGGTCCCAGATGTCTGACTGGGTGGGGATGCTGCCCTTGACCCTTTATTGGCAGCTGCCTCTTGCAGCTGTTAGTACTGTCCAGGCTGGATCCAGCTGGGTTGGATCAGGAGGAGAGCTGTGGGGTGGATGGTTCACTGCCAAGCTATGGCAGAGCAGAGCTGTGTTTCCCCAGGTCCTTCCTCTGTCATTTCCACCCTTGGTTGTGTCAGCATTTTCTCTATATATGCTCCACAGAAGCCATTATGAGCAGAAGTGACAGACAGACATCAGCACAACCTTTCTGCCCTAGGAGCGGTGCCCTGCTAGAGAGGACAGACAGAAGCAGATGCACTGCAGCACAGTAAGGTTAGGACACAGCAGATTAATTTTGTAAAGGTCAGCAGACCTGACTTTGTGGCACTCCAGCACTGTGAAATCATAAATGAAAGCTTAATGAATGACAAAGTACAGATATTCTGCAAGCAAATCTCCATGAATATTATGTACATCAATACTGTCCAAAAATGGAATACAGGAGGTTCCATAGGAATCTGAGAAAGAACTTTTTCATGGTGAGGGTGACAGAGCACTGGAATGGGCTGCCCAGAGAGATTGTGGAGTCTCTTTCTCTGGAGACATTCAAAATCCGTCTGGATCCGTTCCTTTGTGACCTAGTCTATGTGCTCCTGCTCTGGCAAGGAGATTTAGGTCCCTTCCAATACCTGATATTCTGTGATTGTGTGAAAGAGTAATCAAACATCTGTAAAGCAGCAGCTACCACTCAATGAAAGGACCGTGTCTTCAATAATTTAGAGAAGCTTACAAGAGGAGATAGAAGTCTATCAACTAATAATAATCAGAACAATAAACAATAATTTCTAACGATGCTCAAGGCCAACTGAAGAGCGTGGGCTTTTCCTAACAAAGACATTTAGAGTCTAGTTACAATTAAGATGTAAACTTTTGGGGCCATTTCATATTTACACACAGGCTAAGGGAAAAGAGCAAGTTGGTTTACACGTAGAAGTTATAAAACATGGATGCAATTAGAAGGAAAAGATTTAGAGAGAGGCATGAAAGTAGGCCAGAGAAATACGAAGAATCATTGAGGCATTGCATTTTATTCTCCTATTTTAATCATAACCATGAAATGAAGGACAGTTTGAGGAATACAGAGTAAAATAAATCTCAATGCAATTGTAAATGTAAAGGAACTTTTACTGTTTTCAGAATACTTGGAAGGTTAAAAAGAGGAAGCTACTGGCCTCCTGTCTGCTTTGAAACACTCTCACTTCTAATATCAATATCCTTTATTAATATCACTGCACCCCAAATCTAGGGATAGAAAATGTTGGGATATCTTTGTATTTGTTTGATCTCTCAACTCTCTTTACTTTAGTCCATTTTTTCATCTGACAATGGGTTGAAATTGGTAAGAAATCTGTTTTCAGGGGAATTTACACAAATGACTGTCAAAACTGGTATGGACAGTGAAGGATGCTACATTGCAACATATGGCCACAGCATGCCTGGGGGTTTGAGGCTGGGGCAGATACTTTCTCCCCCTGAACAGGTGAGAGAAAAAGAGTCAGCAGAACATGTTGACCCAAAAGGTTGTCAAGTAGACTGCAGGTTTGGGTCTGTCAGCCCTTCTAATGACAGCATGAAGGGCTCCAAAACCATGACTCAGACTCTGTGAGTCAGGACGTCATAAAAACGTTGCTCCATAAGCACATTCATGTAACTAATGAATGATCTTTGCTTCATCTGGATGGTGGTTTTTATCCCCTAAATGCCACCACAAAAATCCCTCCTCTGCCTCCATATGCTGCAGTACATCACCTCCACAGCAGTGCTGCTGCTGGCCAGCCAGTGCCCCAGGAGTGACAGCCAGCTGGCTGGCAATAAAAGCAGCTTTAACAGCTGCCACTATTTTTTCCTTTTTTTTTTTTTCCCATTCAAATCTTACTCTCTGTTCGTCAAACATTCACCAGCCTGCACAGAACTAGTGAAGGATTACATAGAGTACACACAGTTTGCAAACTTAAATAAGACAAATAAATCATCACTTCTGCTTCCTTTACTTAGAAACCAAGCAAAGACTGGTAGAAGTTAAATTCTTTTTATCTTTGTCTCATTAAGGATATCCAGTTCTTTGCTTTCCAGGTTCTTCTCTTGCTGCTGAGACAGTCTAAATGATCCACTCCTTTTTGTAATAGATAAGCTGGAAGATTCACCTTTACATGTCCAACACAAGACAGAGCTTTAGCAAGCAATACTCAGACATTACAGTCACACAGGTTGACAACAGCACAGCGTTGCAGCTCCACAGCTCATCTGCTAAAAGGTCTTTAACATTGTAGTGGTGCCGGGGATTGTGAAGATTACAAAACCCATGAGTACAATGCATGTACTGAATATGCTTTCATTTAAGCAATTTGTAAAAGCATGTATGTCATGCACATAAATGCAAGCTATACAGCTGGGGCTGTATGACAAAAATGGGGGAGGAGTGATGGTGTGGAAAGATCTGAAAAAATGACAGCCATGCAACAGAGCATAGGGCTGGTGACCTTCACCATATGTGGCTCAGCCAGGACTCCCCAACACCAGCTGCCCTCACAAATTATCAGCTACTGCAGGTGAAAGATGAAGAGCAAACAGTAGAGGAACCTTTGGTGCTTCCACTTATGCTTTGTCATCATATCTGTGACATATAACACTGGAGAAGTGTGAAAGTGAGTTCACAAAACAAAAACTTGACTATGATCAATTGGAAGATAGCCCATGGTGCCTGAACACACACTTTACTTGTCTTTTCCTCTTGGTAGGTCACATCTGCCTCATCCAGATGTGAAAAATCTCAATGAAAAATATGGAGAAGTGGGCACAGGGGTGAATCAAATAAATGTACTTGCATCTTCTGAGACAATTTTATAGCCTTCCACAGTCCTTGCTCTCCAACTGAAAACTAACACTAATTCCAGTATAATTATCAGGAAAAAAACAGTTGGCACTTTCTAGACCAAAACTGCAAAGTTGGGGGCACTTGTACAACCTGAAAACATAACATTTTAAAAGAGACAAACTATGCTTCAAGTGTGTCCTTCTGGATATAACCTATTTAGTCTATAGGTTAACAGACATATGGAAGATAATCTATACAGTAAATGAGGAGAAACAGTTGGACTGTCATACAGGCAATGGGGCTGGATTCAGATGGTACCTCACACCAATCCTTTTAATTCCTTGGCTCCCTAGTACTGGAATTATCACTCTTGCTGGTAGTAGTCAGACAGCATTTGTGTTTCCTTTTGTGACTGACTTATTTTTCATTTTTTTAAACATTTCTGTCAGATCTGAAACAAACAAAGAAATGTGAACAAAGGTGAATGTTTTTAAGTAAACCTGGACAGAAACATTGCTGCTATAATCTTGTCTTATCACCAAGTGTGGTGAACAGGCAGCTCTGTCCCTGTGCAAAACACTTCTCTGTTCTCTCATTTCATTTCCCATATTTGGATTATGTTTTGCTAATGTGATTTCTAGCAGTTTATGAGGATCCTGAATAGCTGCATTGTAAAAGCTGTGTGATGCTTCTCATCTCTGTATATTTTCAAATAATACCACTTTATTCAATATATGCTTCATAAGAAGGATTAAAACACTGTTAGAAACCACCACAGAACAGACCATCTTTAAGCATTCCTTAATGAGTCCATCCTACAAGCAGTTAATATTCGTCTGTGCATTTTCTCCACTCCATTAAAAAAGTTCTATTTTGTGCTAGGTAATTATTACCAAATAGATTCCAAGGCAATTCTGCATAAATGAGGAGATAAGATTATTAGGAACATAAACATTTGTTTCCCATCTCCATGAAAAAAATAACCACTGTCAGAGTGCAAAAGTCTGGCCTCTCACCAGGATGCTGAAGATGATGTGTTAGAAGAGAAGGGGCTGCACTGATCTTAATGGAGAGAGGAAGGAGCAGTCACTCAGTGTAGGAACACACAACATACCAGCTAGGGCTTGTGTGGGATGTTGAACCTTCGTTACATTTGCAGTCAGTCTTGGGCTTGGAAGAAAGAGCAGAAACATCTTACTTCAGTTTTTAACGCAGTATTTGAAAAATCATGACTTTATCTCAAGTATGCCTAGAGAGATTTAGTACTGCTCTGAAGAGCAAGTCTTGGATTTAAGTGGTATCAGCACTAAAGCCTGCAGCAACCACCTTCTAAAGGTGCATCAGCAGAAGTAGCAGCCCATTGTGCATATGAACAAGAGTCAAATTGTACAGTGATATCCAGTTTAGGAGAGAACTAGACCCACATTCAGCTTGGCCACAATAAAGACTGATTTTAATCATCCCTATAAAGTGTATCACACAATGAGGGCATTCAGATCAGGAAATTTCCACATTCATACGTGAAGTTAGCAACAGCTGGCATCAGTGTGATGGATGAGCATTTGAATGAAGCATGTCTGTTTCTCTCTCCTGTGTGAATGATCAAAGGATTGAACAAAGGCTTGAAACAAATTGAAATACAGATTGTGTACATCTTCCATGAGGTAGGTTACTTCTTTCACACTTCTGCAGAAAAACCATCAACTTACATTTGAGCAATGTGAGAAATGACAAAATCTGAATCCATCTTGGTAACAGATGGTAACTTATCTCTTGACCAATAAATATTTACTATTATATTTCACTGAGGAGTTAATAAAGATTAAAACAAAAATCTGTGATGCGGAAATTGAAGAAACTATGAAGTACAAACTGCATGTGAACTTTCCAGAGAGCTATTGGAAAGAGAAATGAAACATGCAAATGGCCATAGTCACATTGAATTTCAAGAAAATACCAGGTCACAGTGGGCCTTGATGTAGAGTCTTACAGGCCATTCATTCTGTAGATTTTCTCAGGTTGCAGTAAAGTGTACAACCAAATGTTAGATAATGCTGTATAACCACAAAGCCTCAGAGAACCACTGCTTATGACTGCCAAGTGGCCACATCCCCAAATCCAGTAGACCTTTTAATTACACACATTTATATTGAATATGCAATTGTCTTCCCACTCCAGTTTAAAAAGTATTTTCCCATACTCTGTAGGGACCTGCCTGACCCTCTTTTTCTCCAGCTGACAAACTGAATTAATGGATCGGAAAACACACACAGGAGACATTCCTAATAATATTTGTCAGTGAACAACAGCAGTCATGCCACAGAGATCTTATGCAACTGAGAGTGCAGGCCATGATATGATTTCCATTTTAACAGAAAGCCAATTCACCCAAGTGTCCCAGAATCACAGAACAAAATGGAAAGCTTTGCTTGCCGACCTTGGTTCTTCACACTTTCTCTCCATCCTGTTCATATCCTAGTCAAATTGCCAGATTTCCTTTGACAGCACTAGCATAGTCAAACCTCCTTCAAGGATGCTCATACATATGAATTTTTCCATAGATGGACACTACACACTACATAGGCCAGCTAAAGTTTCTCATGGACAACTTAT
The DNA here is from genome assembly GCA_013400935.1 of Turnix velox. Lineage (NCBI taxonomy): Eukaryota > Metazoa > Chordata > Aves > Charadriiformes > Turnicidae > Turnix > Turnix velox. Next base: position 980,648 of record VZTY01014769.1, read on the forward strand.
GTTCAGACATCAACTTGTTTTACATGCTCTTTTCCCTATTTATTCTATCCTCCTTGAGGGAGTAGATTGCTGTAGTTCCTCCCCTTTGCAAAGTTATTGCCCATTTTTCATTACATCCCTGGGGTAAGGTTTACTGTCAACAGCTTTTCATTCCTTGCATTTTCAGGGTAAACTGAATGAAGCATGATCACAGTCCAAATCCTTTTTTCCTACAGTTATCCAGGATATATAATTTTGAAGGATCACCCCTCCTCCCTCCCAAACAAAGTGTTACTTCAGACTCCATCAAGATCCATCACCATGAATTGCTCTGTTCTCTCCTGGATGCATACACCAAGAGACTGACAAAGTTTTGAGGCTCCAACAAAACAATTCAAAATTCCCATTTGCACATCCTCATGCAAAATGCTCCAATGTCATCACATATATCTTTAGTTACCAAAGCTAGAGCATCTGGAAATGGTGCTAAAAGAAAATTTCTTCAGGGTCTTGAATCACAAGAAGGGGATAAATACTAGTCTCTGACTGTGACCAGTCAACAAAGGATGGAACTTACTCTAGATGAAGCCTGTAAGTGGCAACCACAGATGAAGCAACTGTTTGCATGATCCAAACTTTTATTCAAACTTCTGCATAATCTCCTAGTGTAAAATCTATTACTATAAGCACACAGAGCAGCAAGGGAGAACAAATCAGGGAATCAATATGGACCTTTAAGGAGAAAACCCTTTATTACAAGAGTGTGTACAACTGGAGTAAGTGTCCCAGAAAGGTTGTAGCACCTCCATCTTGGAATTTCATAACATGATTGAACAAGATCCTGAGGGTCCTCATCCAGCTTTGAGCAAGAGTTTGAACTAGATGAGCTCCAGAGATCCCTTCCAGCCTACTTTTTGCTGTGATTCTTTACTTTCCTTTACATTATTTTGTCTTGAATAGAGACAACTTGCATAGAGTAAATGTGCCACAGTAAAGTCTAACAGGACTCTCACTATGGCCAGCCATTAAAGAACAATTACACTCTCTCAGGCATGTACAAGGAGAGGATATCATTAGAAGTGTGAAAAGATAACTGGATTCCTAAAATTGCAGAGGTGCTGTGAAATAAAATATTTCTAATTTCTCCTCTTTTACACACAGAAAATATTCCCCAGCCTGTTTTCTTTACTGTTTGGAAGGGATCCAAAATTGCAATACAGAAGGTATTAATGATTCTTTAGATTCAAGTGAGAGGCATCTACTTTGTATTTATGGTTTTCTTCTTTTATGCTCAATCATAGGACAGTGTTAAGTCTATTGCCACAATGACATAATGTCAAGTGTTACTCTCGCAAGCACTGCCATCTTTTAACTAAGTGGTTCTGCTCCTTAAGTTCATATCCTCATTCTCCTGAAGGCTTCCTTTCCTCCTTTTAATAACTACCTCATAAACTATAACACACACGTTGAATAAGGTTAACTTTACACAAATCAGCAGAAGATGAATGTTTAATTTATGTAGGGTCTGCAATATTGCACCGTTGCTACTTCTCACTGCATTCTCCTTGGAAAGTGCCCTCATAAAGATGTGTTCATTTTTCACTGGCTGAGGTAGCCACCATGTTCACACACAGCTTCCTTTCTGACCCATCAGAACAAGTAATGGAGTTAATGTTAATACTGCAGCCCTGATCCTGATGAACTTACCCAGTATTCATGTGAAAGGGGTACACATTCTTTTTCATTCTGATTTAGTAAATGTGAGGAAACACAGTTTTTCCCATTTCTCGTGCTGAAAGTAAGCCTTGTAGCAGCTTTCAGGATTAATAGTGCTTTAAAGGGGTGACACTGGGAAAGTTTCCAAAAAGGAGCAATTTGAAAAACAGAAGAATTAATGAAACTCAAATTTCAGGTTTCTGTTTCTTTATGGGTTTGGATGTCTGATAAAGGGTGAGCCTCAGCCTTTCTATCTACAAGTCCAGCTGCTCTTCTAAGATTTCTAGGAACCTACCAGCTGAGACGTTTCCACCCTTATGTTAAAGGGGGTTGAAACTGAACAAGTCTCTCTTTTAGTCTCTGCAGTAAATTGAATTTTCACTTTCTAAAGCAAAATCATGTCTCCTCACAGAAAAACCCCCAAAAGTGTTTGTGAGTGACAGAGACAAATAATATGCTTATCTAATGAAATATAGTTTTAAAGAACATGAATTGGAGCAACAATTCATCTTTCTTGCTATTGCTTTCACACATTAGCTGCTGTCACAAGGTTCTCATCCCTGCAAATTATATCCTCCCAAATCACTACACTGAAGCACAGATACTTCTGATGAGCTGCCTTTGTTTAGATGCCCCATATCATTTGATTCTCTCCATGCAAGTGAAAAACGAAGCTGCAATCCATCTGTTAAGTTATAAAACAGAAGTTCCCATCTGTCATCCATGAACCAGTGGTAGTCCCTGGAGCACTCTCTGTCCATCTACAGAGAATTGGCTGCTCTCCTGGTGCTGCCTTCTCCTCATCTCCAGCTGTTAAATCACATTAAAAGATGGATTAAAAAAAAAAGAAAACACAGAGGAAGGAAAAAACAAGTGAGCAACATTAATTTCCCATGTAAACAGTTGCTTTAGCTGCAAGAAGAATATTATATGAGCCACGTGCCTATCTCAGCAGTAGCAAGGGCTCCCAGTGGAGTCAGCTGTGGGGTGCTCCTCCAGAAACCCATGACCCTGGTTCAAGTGTCAGCACCATAAACTGGTTCACTGCTGATCACTTTGACAGGAATATCTGCCACTTCAGGGAAGAAAAAGACAGTTTCTCTGGATTAGGCTGGATCATTTGCCGACACCCCCCCAGCACCAGCTGTTCATCTGATTCTTCACCCGAAGCACCAGCTCAGACCACGGCTGAGCAGTCTTCTGACAGCTCTCCCATCTCTGCAGTCTGTAGTCGGGGTGGGGAGCATAATTTGTGTTTACTTCAGTCTGCTAAGCAGCCATAGATCTGCAGTTGCTACAGATCCCATTCTTGGAAATGGAGATGCAGAATCATTGATTCAAAGAATCACTTTTCTTGTAAGGGACATTTCAGATCATCAAGTCCAGCCATTACCCATCAAAAGCCATCACTTAGCCACAACTCTAAGCACTGTGTCTACTTGTATCAAATACCTCCAGGGACAGTGCCTCAACCACCTTCCCGGGCAGCCTGTTCTAATGCTTAATAACCTTTTCAAACCTCTGTAAAAGTTTTTCCGAATACCCAGTCTAAACTTACCCTGGTGCAACTTGAGGCCATTTCCTCTTGTTCTATTGCCTGTTATTTGGAAGAAGAGATTGACTGTCACCTCTCTACAACCTCCTTACTGGTAGCTGTAGAGAGCAATAAGGTCTTCCCTCAATCTTCTTCTCTCTAGGCTAAACACTCTCAGCCAGTCCTCATAAGATTTGTTCTCCAGACTCCTCACCAGCTTTGCTGCCCTTCTCTGGGCCCAATCTAGTACCTCAGTGTGTAGGGGTTTTTTTGGTGAGGGGCCCAAAACAGGACTCAGTACTCAAAGTGAGGCCTCACCAGTGCTGAATTGTACTGGGATGATCACTTCCCTAATCCTACTCACCACACCTCCTGATACTGGGCAAAATGCCATTGGCCTTCTTGGCCACCTGGGCACTCTGCTGCACTCAGTAGCAATGTAATGGGGTAATTCAACCTTCCCAGTTCACTCTAACCCCACACACAAGACAATACCATCCAATAGCTACCCTTCATCATGTCTGACAACCCATGGTGGAGCAGCATCTGTGTCTGTTCTCTCCATCCTCCCATCAACCCAAGGCTGCCAACCCCACCAACACCACAGCTGTATATGCTCACTCACATCACTCACAGTCCAATACACAAGTGGAAGTACCACAAGTTCAGGTTTGTTTTAAAATAGCTCAGGCCCCTGCATCCCCAGTCCCTGACAGGTGACCTGCTGGGCTAAACTCCAGTTGTCACATCTCAATCTGAAAGAGCTCATGAATCCTACAGAACAATCTGAAACTGCCTTACAGATACCAGGGCCCATCAAAATGTCCTTCAGACAGGATCCTGCAGACATTATAGCCATTGCAGATCATACTGAACATCAAGGATGCAAGACCAGCATAACCAATCTCTATGTCTTTTCACCTAAAAGAACCCAAAGGGAGGGTAGGTGCAGCAGTGGCTCTGTTACTAGGTTTTATTTCATATTTAACTCAATAACATTTGCAATTTTAACCTGTGCCAAATACTTCAAAGTGTTCCTGCACACTATGCCTAAGAAACACAGGTAAGAGCCGCGTGGCAAAGGCAAGATCAAAGCATTTGTGAAGTTGATATGTGATGTTTATGTCCATGTGCACAGGAGCAGCTGACACACAGTGGGCTTTGTCCACTGTACCTATTTAGCAGATTGATTCCTGTGACCAATCAACGTAGCAGAGAGTACCTCAGCTGACATCCTTCATGACTTCAAATGACCTGATAACAATCTTCTGCTGGCTCCGGTGGCAGTGTCCTTAGTCAAACAGCTGGGGCAGAGCTTCAGTTCACATGCGTTGGTGTTAACCCAACACCAAGGCAGCTCTGAATCTCTGAAAGCACCAATATGTCTAAAATCAGGCAGATATGGGAATGCTCTGACACCAAGTGAAATATTGTCCCTTACTTAACTGTCCCCGGAAATGCTATTTCAGACCTGAACTACTCATTCTTGGAGTACATATGCAAGTACTTACTGCCTAGTAAAACCAGACCTACTGACTGTATTTGAATGACTCTAGGGGTGAAGCTGAATACATCTGTAGGTGTCCACAGCAGCTGCTTCTTGGGGTCAGTTGTGCCAGCCAGGCTCAGCATCTTTGACCTTTTCAAATCCAGCACATGTTTAAGTGCTTTATAGTGCTCAATTCTGGGCTCACAGGAGCCCAGAACACTACACTAAATAGCTTAAGAAATTGAAAGATGAAGCCCTCTGTGCTTCTCAGTTGTTCATCTGAAACCAAAGGCTGTACTTTTCCCAGATTTCATGCTTTGCTAGCCTAGAATTAGCATTTTGCCAGCCCCCAAAGCCCAAACATGAGTTCATCCAAACTTTGGGAAGGATCTGGCTCTAAGCCCTTTATTTCAACTTTGTGTTTAATCTAGTGCTAGTGAAGGGTTGGTGTTCTTATGCAAATTCCACAGTCTCTTGTCAACTAATGGAACAAAAAGGAGGAAAAACTTTCGGAGTCCTAGGGGTATTATCTTCCCATTCTTTTGGAAATGGATAAATGATGAACCATTCATGCTGGATATGATAAACCACTGCTTTAAAAAGATAAGGAGCAAACAGACAAAAAAACAATAAGGTTATTAAGGGACAATACTGGGAAACTGAGCAATAGATGATTATCTGAATTTCATTTAATTTCAATTTTATTATTTCTTTTATATTCACTGCCATAATTTTTCATTTGCCTTTTGTTCATATTCACTTTCTCAGCAAATAAAAAAAAGGGGGGGATGGATTCAAAATATCAAATTTTTCATCATCTAAAGCAAAAATTAAATGACTTGATGTAAACTTAGTGCTTTCCCACAGGTTATTGGAGTCACATACAGAGACTTCCATGCAGTTTGGTACTTCCACTCTCTGCTCTTACTCTTACTGGCTGATGCAGAAATACTTCAGTACATTTAGAAAATCCTGACCTGACTGCCTACTATTGGACCCTCATCTAACTCTGTTCTCTGCAGTCCTGAAGTATAGGCAAAGATTAGGGTTTCTACTCCAGTGACATAGGAATCACTTCAGAAACTCTTCTATAAAAACACAAGGTGAAAAGCCTCAATTTGATTATTTTTAATTTTTAATTAATAAGGTGAAACTTAATTGTGAGGCTTATCGGTTTATTCTGTTGTTTGTTTCCCTCAAAACAAACAGGAAATTTGATTAATTGAGATAGCCTTGGTTTATAGGCCTGGTGAGTGATATCCTCTTTTACTGATGGGTGTGGGAAGGGCAAAATGCACTTCTGAATGGTCTTGCTGTTTTCTGTAGCACATGGGGAGACAAAGCAAAATGACTTTTGCACAAAAATCATCGCATGAAAAGAGTATGATTTTGGTGGAAGATGTCTATTTTTAGATAAATGTGGAAGTTGTCTATTTTTAGAGCTGCTGATCTGCAGAATATAGGTCTGCTATACACCACTTCCAACAGACCTGACATTAAACTTTCACCAGAACACGTTCTCTCTTCATTTGGAGACCTAAAGCCCATCCAACATCTTCCATTCAAAAGCACTGTTGTTAAATCTTCCCACCCTCAGAAGAAAGAAAACATCATTGTCATACTCTCATCTTCTCCTCTATTCTCAACTTATTCTAAGATGTTTGGCTGTCCAGGGATGATTAACTTACATCTTTTTTGAACAGTATCAGCAATTTTTCTTTGCATGGTTTTATTCACTTGGCAGTTTTACAGCTACCAACACTACTGTGAATAGAACCCTTTTGAATAATGACTGAAAATAATTAAATTTTTCCCTTAGAAAGTAGTAAAGTTGAATGGTTCTACTTGTTAGTGCATAGAATCATAGAATGGTTTGGGTTGGAAGGGACCTTAAAGATCACCTAGTTCCAACTCCCCTGACATAGGCAGGGACACCTCCCATTAGGCCAGGTTGCTCAATGCTTCATCCAGCCTGGCCTTAAACACCTCCAGAGAGGGGGCATCTGCAACCTCTCTGGGCAACCTGTTCAGTGTCTCCCCTCTTCCATTACTCCTAGTCCTGCCATGATGTACCCTATTAAAAAGTCCTACCCCAGCCTTTCTGTAGACCCCCTTATGTATTGATAAGTGACTTCACCAGGCTGAACAAACCCAACTCCTTCAGCCTGTCTTCATAAGGGAGGTGCTCCAGCCCTCTTATCATCTTCATGGCCCTCCTCTGGACCTGCCCCAGAAACAAAATGTTCTCCTTATGTTGAGGGCTCCAGAACTGGACACAGTACTCCAGGGAGGACCTCAGCAGAGCCATGTAGAGGGGCAAAATCATCCCTACTGACTGGCTGGTCACGCTTCTCTTGATGCAACTCAGGACTCATTTGACTTTCTGGGGCTGCAAGCACACACTGCCAGCTTATGTTGAGCTTCTCATCCACTGACACCTCCAAATACTTCTCTTCATGGTTGCACTCAAGCCATTCTCCACCAGCCTGTATCTGTGCTTGGGGTTGCCCTGAACCAGGTGCCATCCCTGAACCAAACATGAGTGTGCCATCCCCAAACCAAAAAGATTGTTTAAATATTCTAAATCCCTGCTGGAGCAGAAGAGTAAAAAATAATCTGCTTTTATTTAAATTAATGCTAACTGCTCCTGCAATAGCATCTGTGAATTTATGTGCATAGGGCATACAAAAGGATATAATAAGCAGAACTATAATACTGGTGCTTTTCATCAAAGGAATAATTCAATATGGAATGACATCAGCATTCTAACTGATATTTCTTCATTGGTTTTAGGCAAAACATCAAAGAAATGTTGGGAACTGATTTTTCATTATATTTAGTTGAGGTTCCCAAGAGACATTTTATGACTTCTCAGATCAGGCATTAGCTAGTGGGAAACTCTGAGTAGAAATTGGTAAACTGAACAGTCATTTCCCAGTGCCATGAATACATCTTTTCCTCTGTGAAAAATCCAAACTGATAATATCCATTATAGGGATTAAGCCAATCAGGTTTCATCAGGATTTTATTGAAATTAACCTAAAAATTCACTGCATCCTTTTCTTGTGGGGGATGGAAGTGCTGATTTTTATGCATTCCACAGAGATATTTTGAGAAATGTTATTTGTTTTTTTGATCTGTGTGACTGTTCTGAAATTCAGCTAAATTCTACATGGCTGTAGACAAATACTCCCTCTTGGATCATCAAAGAGGATGGATAGAAGCAGAAGAGAGCAACTTTTGGGAACACTGATAGAAATCAGGGAAAATACATAAGGCTTGCCATGGGTTTAACTCCATGAATTTACAAACTGAATGAATTCCAGAAAAATCCCAGCTCTGCACATAAGGAGATAAAACAGATCTTTTTTAGTCACAAATCGCTTCATCCCAGGTTATCTTGGAAGTAACACTTATAAGAAAGTGCCCTTGCATATATTTCACCTGCACAGCTTCAGAGAGTTCATGGAAAATACAAAGCAGACTAAATATTACCTCTTTTGCCTTCCCAAAAGTGTGATAGTTGTGTTCTGTGGGGAGCCTTTTTCACTGAAACCATTTTTTTTAATATCAGACCAAGAGAATGATAGTTTCCAGGTCCTCAAAGTGGATCTGTAGAATAGAATTGAGTGTGGATTTGAGCTTGTATCTCTCTCTAGTAAGGACAATAAATGGACCACCACCACACCTTTCAGAACACATCAAGCGGGATGGGGCACCAAAGCAAAACATAGCAGCCGCTCACAGCAGCAAGAAAAAACAAAAGAAATTCTGTTGAAGAAAAAAAAAAAAAAGAAAATACAAACTAATGTGAAAAGCCCTGCTGTTCATTATCCCCTTCAGAAATGCATTCAGAGCATCATACATCTGGAGATATTGAAGTATAAGGAATGCTTTGACATGCCATCACAGTGTTCTATCTACCACTGTAGACTGAAGCTTGGATTTACATTCGAAGTTATTAGTTTTGCCTGCCAGAAAACAATAAGGTAAAAGCTTATTAGTTTGAAGTTTGTGCAGAAGTAGCATCCAGTGTAAAACTAATAACCACATAATGAGCACTGCACTACTATATGTGGCATGGTGTTATATCTTCCAATAAATACAGCTACAACAATGAAAACTAATTCATCTCTAACTTTATACCTAACTACCAAAGCAAGAAGGTTAATCTGCATGTTTTTGTACACATTTTACTTTTACCTAAAATGTCTTTGTAAAACAAACATATTCTTGAGTAGATATGAAAAACAAGTTTACATTAATTTATATTTGATCCCTGTGTTAAAAATAATAGAGCAGTAGCACAAAGCAGCGGGAAGGTTAATGAAACTGAATGGTATTTTCTTGTACTGGTAAAATATGTTTGGTAGTCTTGAAAAATATCTCAGCCCAAAACAAGGAAAGAATCTCCAGTTCCTAAGCAAATAAATAAAGCAAGACTTTCAGAAAGTAGATAAATAATTGCACAACTGTTAGATAGATGCACAGCCTTGCACAATGACAAAATTGGCTTGGTTTATGAGCATGAATTCTTATGCTTCACTTCACCAAAGGGAAAATGCATGTCTCCGTACATATTTCCTTTTTGCCATCAAAATGTCACTAGTATTCAGGTTAAAGACACTTCTATCTGAGAAAACCAACATTTCACAGCAACATCTTATCTTCAGCTCACACTGTTTTTCAAGGCCAGCAGTCATGAAATTGTGACTGTGGTACTGCAGAGGTAGGAAGACAATCAAGTTATTTTCAACAAATGTACTAGAAAAAATAATTATTTTTTCTAATAAAAATTATCACAAAGTAGGAGTTATTTCAACAGGAATCTCTACAAACCTTGGATGTTTTCTAGCTATCCTCCTTCAAAGAACTTGTTGTGATCTTCCACATTAACAAGCCCACATGAGAGCCTTTATTAAAACCATTTTCCTAGATCAGTTCCTTTCTGTCAAAAGGCTGGTGACAGAGCACAAAGGACTCTGCATGTCCCCAGCTGTAAGACAGACAGAGCACTAAGATCAATGAAGTTCATATTATGTGACAGTTGCATGAAAGAACTGTTGGGAAAAGAAAAAAGAGAGG
>VZTY01014769.1:990710-1004631 GCA_013400935.1 Turnix velox
TCAAGCTCATTTCTAATTATTTCTTTATTAGGATAACTGCAAAGGAAGAGTAGCATGAGTCATTTTCTTCAGGGCCAAATCTTTCTGGCTTTCAATCATGTTGAGCAACTACATTCAGCATGTGTGGCTCTGCAGAAATCAGTGCAAGTCGCATCTAATATTATTCAGTGTTAGTGAGAATATCTGCAAGTGGCTTTGAGAGTTTGGGAGTGAATTTCAAATGTAGCTTGGGATGAGGAAATACATCACGGCCTTCTCTTCTTCAAACCCTAGAACTAGAGAGGGCTGATGTCCTGTTGCTATCCCTCCTCCTGCTTTCTAGCAGATTATCTCCTGATTTTGCATGGGATTTAGATCATCTGTCACACAGACTGATCCCTCCTCCTACCCCAAGTAAGAGATCTTGACACACACAATTTAAAACATTAGAGGAGGGAGAAGAGGGAAGCTAATCACTTTTTAAGAGAAACTTGAAATCTGTAGACCATTAAGAGTTTGTCACTCCTAAGCATGTTCCAGCTGGAACATTTTTTAAATCTGATTATTTGGTTTTGCATAAAGGTTCATTACAGTTCCTCTTTATGATGGAGATATTTCTCCAGGCATACACTGAAGTAATTACATATTCAATAGAAAATTACTCATAATTTATCAGTAAGAAAAGTTAGTTAATACTTGCCAATGTAGCAAGAGAGTTATATAAAAAAGGTCTGATTTCGTTCTTTAAGATAACATTGATAGATTTCAGTGCTGAAATGATGCATCCACTTCTGAGTTCAAGGTTCTCTAAAGGCATCAGGAAAATGAGGAATTACAAAACCTGTTTGAGAGTCAGAGAAATTCCTTTACTGTGCAAGACCAGATAAGATAGATATATCTTAGCAGCTCATTTGAAAAAGTCCATGTAGAAAAGATCTGATTACAGTGCATAAATACTGCCCTGGAAAGAAAGCATCAGATAGGAAAGTCTATGTAACCCAGCAAAATTAAAATTATAAAAAACAAGAGCTGACTCCTAAGAAAACTAACTTAAAAATTAGGCATCACTGCTTAAACAGGGGGAAAGAGGTTAATTACTGGAAAAAACTTCAGAAAGAAGCTGAGCATTCTTTATCTCTGGATATCCTTAGAAGAACATGCAGCTTCTAAACCAAATATGTTGCTCTCACAGCATGTCTTATAATAAAAAGAGGATAAGAGTAACCTTAACAGTCAGTTCTGATCTTGAATCCAGCAGCAAATAACATGAATCAAGATATAGAAAGCTGAAAAATGTGATAAAGAACTACTCTAAAGACATGGTGGAATCCACTCTCACCTAATGGAAATGCTGTTGGAGGATTACAGTAGTGAGGGGCAAAGTTGGAGCCAGAAAGGCAATCTGCTGTAGTAATGCAACTCAGAAAAAATGTGAGGAAAAATTGCTTTGGTAATCTTAGGACTTGGAGAACAATGCAAAAAGTAAACAAGTCCCCACATATTTTGCAGTGCTCACCTCCAGGACATCAAATAAATGAAAATTAAGTAACTTTCATCCTTAAGTACTTTCAATGGATTGATTCACCTGGACTGATGGTTCTTGACAGAATGATTCATGCAGGAATGAAAAAGTACTTTAAATGGAATCTGTGTCTTTCTAAAACTACAAGAATTGAAGGAGAAAATTGAACTGAATAGTTTTGCCCACATGTGACAAGATGCAGCATGGAAAGTCACTTCACAAACCTCAGATTTAACACTTCAAGATTATAATGAAAAATAAAGAGTGATGAGAATTGGCAAATGAAATACTGAAAATGTAGGCTGGTATGTATGTCACTCGATAATTAATGACAGGTTTTCCCTATTGTATTTTGCTTCCCTCATTTAAACTCACCATCCTTAATTCTGAAATACAGAAACCAACGATTTTAATTTAAATGAGCTGTTCTCAGCAGCATTGTTGGTGAAAAGCTAACCATAAGGCAGAACAATGTAATGAAACTTAACAAATTCTCATCTTTACACATGTATCAGCAAAGGTCCTCAAATTTAAATGCTTTTGGGTTTTATGTTAAATAGGGTGGTTCTTTTTCAGGGTGCTAATGTGATTCATTATGGCCAAATGGAAAAAAAAGCTAAAAGGGCAGCTGAACTTTAACAAGACTCTTCTCTATATATAAAATTCAATTAAGTTGTTTTTAACTTAATTTTACCAGTATATTCTATATGCACTGTTTTTATGAAATTTACCAAAGGAAAAAAACTCAAGATGTTACTTACTTGATCTTAGCATTGATTTATATGATGATTATCTGAAAAGAGTATTTTCTATTCTTGTGGTACCTTTAAATGTCATAAATGTGACCTTTTTATTATTCTTAGAATTAATCCTTCCTGCTATGAGTGTAAAAGAACTTCAGGTGCTCTTCTTCTACATTTATAGATGTATTCCTCATTAAAGAAATCTTATTTTCAGTCTTCATCTGACAAAAAAAAAAAAAAGAGATGTACTAAATATGAGCTTCCAGTGTGTGTGCTTGAAGCCGAGAAGGCCAACTGAATCCTGGGCTGTATGAAGAGAAGTGTGACCAGCAGGTCAGGGGAGGTGATTTTGCCCCTCTACTCAGCTCTGATGAGACCCCAACTGGAGTATTGTGTTTAGTTCTGAAGTTCTTTACTGTGAGGGTGGAGAGCCACTGGAACAGGCTGCCCAGAGAGGCTGTGGATGCCCTCTCTCTGGAGGTGTTTAAGGCCAGGCTAGATGAGGCATTGGGCAACCAGGTCTAGTGAGAGGTGTCCCTGCCCATGGCAGAGGGGTTGGAACTAGATGATCTTTAAGGTCCCTTGCAACTCAAACGATTCTATGATTTATTTATCAGCTACAAAGGCTCTGTCTCTTTAAAAAAACAGGTAATATGAATTCATTCTCAGTTACATGGAATTCAAATAAAAATGCAAGAACTTATTACTTATTTTATCTCCTCATTATAAAAGTAACACAAAATATCTTTATGTATATTAAATAAAGATAACAATGGTAAAAAACATTAGAAGCACACAGGGACATGTGCACTATTTCTTCAGGGATCAGTATACAGGAGACAGCAACAGATTAAATTCACACTCAGCTGCACCACTTTGCCCGTGTACCACATTACACAATAGAGAATTAGATTGGAATTTCTGACATAAAACACTAAAATCTGCAAAAACTGAACAGGGGTTGGCTGAAACCGAAAATCTTCATGAATTAGAGATGACAGAGATGCTTCTGAGCCATGGAGCTCCCCTAAAGAATAATAACAACCATTCAAAATGCATTAATCTGTTGGTGTTTGTGTTCTTACTTTGTGCCTGCAGGCTGCTGTGCACAGACCAACATCCCTTGGCCAACACTTCCTTCTGAGCTTCCTACTAAATTTTTTAGAGTATCCTCTGCCTTTTCTACACACCAACTTAGTAAGAAGGCTCCTTGACATTTGTTCATCATTAACATGTTTCATTCAGTAACCCAAGTGAGTTGTGGCTTTTGTACCTCTGTCAGTGGCCCATTTACCCCATTAACTTCAGCACATCCACATGTCAGCAAGGTTGAAGAGCTTCTTTCTTCCTTGCCTTTACATGGCATAAGCAGGGTAACGTTGCAGCCTTCCAGGACTGCACTTTTTTAAAGACCTCCCCACCATGAACAAGCATAGATTTTTATCCCTTTAAAGTCACCTTTAAAATAAGAATAATGAATTTTTTTCTGTCACAGAGATTTTTTATTATTAAGTTAGACTTACTGCTGCCTAGCTGCCTCTTGACCAAGTCTGAAATATAAGTTACTTCCCAAAGTCTGGTTCCATATGGACCAATTTACTAGAGAGAAAATTGCTTTTCAGCTAAAGGAGTACATATAACAGACCATGATGTGCAGTCTAAAATGGTGGAAAGCTATCCTTTGTGCAACTAATCCTATCTTATCAAATCTGACTTACAATAAACCAAGATGGAGGGAGTGATAGACGAGAAATAATTTACCACTAAGAAAACCTTAGTCTGAATGAGCCTTGGAAACTGCAGCTCCAAATTATTTACCAGAGTTTGTCTTGGATTTGACAAATACAGACACATCTTATGCAAAGCTCTGACTGCTTTAACTGAAATCTATAATCACATACATTCATTCTGTTTTGCATCCTGCTACCACTTCCTTCTGCTGAAAAGAAAAAGTTTAAAAATTGTATTATGGAAAGTTGGTATTTTCTGTCTCCTGTCCTCAGATAGTAAAAGACATCATTGTCTAATCAATAGAAATAGAATTTCATACCTGTGATGCTACTAAAGGCTGCTTAGACATAACTCTCTTGTTTCCATGAACAATTCCTGTGACAGTCAGTTAACATTTTCTGATCATTATCTATCATTACCTACATCTTGAAAACTTGTTTACAGAATTGATTTGTAAACTTCAAGAAATTGAAGGGTTCTTTTCTGCATCAACATGCAGCATAAGAATTCAACTGTAAGAGAACCAGTAAAGCTGCCAAATGACAGAGTAAATCTCAAGCAACAGGCGGCTATGGCTGACTTTAAAATAAATTTAAATATCTATTTAAAAATGAAGAATTGTTTCACTTGTTTATTTATATATATTTATATATATCAATTTGCAACTGTAATTTAGCTGAATTAAAATTACAGAATCTGCAGCATATGAAATTTGTGAATGAGACAACAGAAGGCCTCATAAACTATATACATCAGCACTTGAAAATATGGTCACACAAATTGTGTTTTGACGGCAAAATAAATGGTTGTAAAATGCTGCCTGAAATGCAGCAATCCAGATGTTATGTAGGAAATGTCATTCAAGAGGACAAGGAAACAGGAAGCAAGAATGGGGTTCTGATCATGCACAACCTTGGCTTAAAGCAATGGATAATCCTTATGAGATCAGGTTATGGTACAATCCTGAGATAACAAAAAAAATCGTATTTTTGCAAAGGTCACTCTTAAAAGGTTTAGTAATCTCAGGCAGGTCTTCAGGTGAAGACCAGCTTCCTGGTATTTTTAGAGGAGATTAGAGAAAATTGACAAAATAAAATCAGAAAAACTTGAAGCATATAGGAACACACAGAAGTAGTGAATGGTGTCTGGGAAAAAAACCTAAATAGATGGATTAAGAATGGCACAATTCAGGTAGTATGGCATTAGTAGGAAAATATGTAGATTAATGTGTTCATTCCTAAACTACATAGAGGGCACTGCCATTGCAGGAATGAGACTAGCCAGTTCGTTCAATGCAAGTGCTTTGAGATGTTTGGATGGAAGGCATGTGGATACAAAAAAACCTTAGCAAAATTGTACTGAATTTTAGAAAAAGTTTTTCTTTATTCTTTTAAGATAAGTTTGGCTTTGCCAGTTGTAACAATTGTATCAGAATTAATAAAGTCTGCAAGCGATATCTTCAGTATATAAATACTTATGGGGTCAAAGGTACAGTCTCATTGAAATATATTGTGTATCAAAGCATTACAGTTAGAGGTGGAGTGAGCTTTCCTAAACATCCTTACTACACTGATATGCTGCTCCACCCTGCATGATTATATTAATCACCAGAAAAGAAATCAAGCAATGAGTACATGACATGCAGATAAGGAAAAGCAGTTTCGAACCTCATCTAAAAGCACAAAATATGGCATCATGGCAGGTATATGAATTTGGATGAGCCAGGATACTGGAACTAAATTTCTAAAGGGTGATACTTTGTACTTCTCATGCACAAAACAATTCCTCATGGGACTGAGACATAGGACCTTATCTTCTAGGTGGAGATTAAGTAAGATTAGGGAAGGAGGCTGTCAGAACAGGCAGTGAAAGGTGGAGCACTGAAAATCTCTTCTGATTTCATGGATTATTTTGTTCAAGAGAGAGTTAAATGCTGGTATTTGGGGGCTGCTTAAGAAATCTGGATTACCTGGCACAGTTAATTACCTGCATCACTTTTCCTCCTACTCAGAAAAGGTGGAATAAAAAGGAAGAGTAACCTGGAGAGTAGATATCAGCATGGGTACTAATGCCACGTGTTTCTCTTCCGTCACGTATTGTAATTGCTTTCTATTTTAAGTTGATGTTCAAGAAGTTGCGATCCATAAAAGTAGCAATTATTTAGTACTTAGATCATTGCACTTCAGATACTATTACCCCGCAACTTTCATACTTTCTAATTTATAACTGAGCTGCACGATAGATACCAATCACACCTCAAAAGAAGCACAGTTTCTTTTCACAAGAGTAAAGAGGAAGTATGTGATTAAAACCAAACCTCTGAGTTAGATCAGCCTCCTGGAACTGAAAATCATATAGCCACATCTGAACTCACCATACATCTCTGCAAAATTTAGAGTTTTACTGCATTAATTCTGTGTTTGTTAAATGCATTTGAAAATAACAGATTCAATGGATATTTCTAGTTTCAGCAATTTATAGTGGTAACTCTGTGAGTAAGCTCTAAGCCATAATATAATTAAACTTTTAACTGAAGACATTATTAAGACCTAAAGTCTTTCTTTGAACTTCATACTGCTCCATACGACATATTTTTAATTTAGATTTTTTATTGTAATACTTGATGCTACTGATTTTTAATTTAGTATCTTTATTGCCATATTTTATAAAAGAAATTAGTCCAATCTGCCAAACTTGAAATTCTGCAGACAAGATAAAGAAAAATTCTTTGGAACTGCATTTTTCTAGCAGACATCCACAAGCACTTCATTTTTTAAAAGATGGAAATTACAGAAACAAGGCATTTTTTCTGGCTTTTTCCTCACAAGCTCTGACTTTGAACATTACAGATATAGTTACAGTTTACTGATTCATAGTTACAGTTTAGTGATTTACAGTTAGTTTACTTCACATATCCTTTTAGTAGGTTTACATACATGTAAGTCGTGTTGGGCATCCCATATGCAGCTCTGTTCCTGAGTTCATACCAGAAGAAGAACCAGAAGCTCGGATGCTGAGTGCTCATCATTGTCCTAACAAAACCAGAAATGTACCTGCAAATAATTCACATCTTGAGCACTGGAA
The DNA here is from genome assembly GCA_013400935.1 of Turnix velox. Taxonomy (NCBI): domain Eukaryota; kingdom Metazoa; phylum Chordata; class Aves; order Charadriiformes; family Turnicidae; genus Turnix; species Turnix velox. The sequence goes on from VZTY01014769.1 coordinate 997,770, forward strand.
GAGGCTGCTCAGAGAAGTGGATGAGTCTCCACCTCTGGAGTTATTTACAAGATGTGCAGATGTAGTGCAGACTTGGAAGTTCCAGGTTAATTGTTGGATCTGATGATCTTAAAGGTCTCTTCCAATATAATTATTCTGTTTTTCCATTATTTCAGACATATTTAGAAGGCAACCAGTCCATACAGTCTGTTAGTGCCAAAACCTGACCTGGGTCCCCTGGAGACTACTCTACCACCTGCAGGTAATCTTGTACATTCCTGCATGACCTATACAGAGGTAAAAACAATGGGCTGAGGTTCAAAATGACAGTCAGCTCTTAAGTATTGTGTTCACTTTCTACATCTCATCTTCAAAGTGAAGGAAAGCAGCTGTGTGACAACACACAACTCTGTTTTCAAGTGCTGAAGTCATAAGATGAACAACCATAGAGGTGACAGAGATCATCCTTGCCTGGAAGCACCCTGATTTCCTTGAAAGCCACCCAATTCCTCTGCTGGTTTACTGTGGTATTTTAATCAGTTGACTAGGCCATACAGATGACAGTTATTTTTGCCACATCATTTAGTTTGCTAGCATTTTAATAGCAGCCATTAATATTCATTTTTGCAGCCTTTTGAATAACAAGCTTATTGCTTTTCAAAACTGAACTGATGTTAAAAGAACAAGCAGGAAAACACCAATAAAGCAAACTCTTACAAATTCTGGCATCAGTCTGCTGGCACATAAGTTACATTTAGTTTTAGCACAAAGTACAAACCAGACCAATCCTAAATATCCTGGAAACTGCAGCATAGTTTAACCATTAAAAACCCCAAGACAATTAGAGAAATTAGTCATTTTATTTATTGCCACAAGAAAATTAAGTACTTTTGTTAACTCTGTAGCACAAAAAATTTGCTGCTGCATTTTTGGAGAGCAGTCCTCGCTTCCGTAAATTATTTCTCCCCAGCCATTGCATACCGTGATGAAATTCCTTCTCATTTAGAAGATCTGGCTGAGGCAACAAGGCAGTTACTAGGATGCTCTCAGATGCAGGTAGAGAGTCTGCCTCAGCCTCTGACAAGCACCACAGCCTGCAGAGATGCAGGGAACACACACCAGGTGACAGCAGGAAAGTCAGAGGAAAATAATCAGCTTGAGGAATGCTTTCTGATACAGACTAGCCTAATCTCATAAAAATTTCACAGCTGAGACTTTCAATCCTAAACTCAATTTTTCTTCTCTGTGAATTATTTGCTTACAGTGCTCATTCCCAACATTCAAAGTGCTGATGCACTTGAGTAAGTTGAAGTGCAATTTACTTCTGCTTAAAATATTTTTAGTACTGTGAGATTTGCATTATTTCATATTCAATGTCTTTTCCTCTGAAATCTTAACACACAATAGTCTGTTTATCTCAGATGTGTCTGAACACATCAGCTGATTAAATACTAGGGTAACAAAAGAGAGAAGAGACACTCCAAAGGCAGTCCAAATCACTGGGTTAAAAGCCCAAGTTACCTGATATTTATACTTGTCCTTGAGGCATAAACACCACAACTGATACTGTGAATTAACTCAGTCTAAGGCAATGAAATAGCATCAGCTTCTACCTAGCAAAATGCTGCCCCGACAGGCATCATCAGGTCATAACTGATAACATTTACACAGTATTATAGGGAACTACTGAATTCGCCACTTTGAGGTGATACAGAAAGCTTTTGGCAGAATCAGAAAAGACATGAAAGTACTGGTTAGCTGTTAACAACATTTCATATTGAAAATTGTACCTTTATTATACCCCCACTTTAGCAGTGGCTGACACCCTCATCTTGTAAACTTTCAAACCAGCAAAGGAAAAGTTCAGCTAGGTCATACAGCAGCCAAAACACAGTATGTATCTCTGGACAGTGGGAAAGGAGTCAAACCCAAGGCAATCTCCTCCAATACCCATATGTTATCCCAAAATAATCAAAACATCTCACCACATCCATCTTTTTATTTTACTATGCACTCTCACTGCACTTAAATTTTTACTCATTGTGATAACTCCTTGGCTTCCAAAATCATCCAGGTTCTTCTCAGTCTCTGCACAAATTTAGTCTTCAGGTTAAACCTGGGCCCCAGTAAAATTCACAGCTTAAACTTCCATTAAATACTTTCATCAGTTCCTAACAGGAAAAGCAATAAGAGTTCAGCTGGCTGAGGTCACTCTTTAGTTTCTGGAGTGTTTGATTATGCAGCAGGAGAAATTAAATTACTTTTAAGAATAAAGCAAGCATCTTTAAATAAAAGTAAAGTAGACAAGTAAATTGAGACAGGAAAGCTTAGGGTACAGTTTCCAGGGTTTTTTTTTAACTAGAAAGACAAAGCACAAAGAGGCACAAACAATGGCCAGCAGAACTGGTCAAATGCATGAAAAATGAAAGAATGTTTATTATTTCATTTTCAAATGCTCTCTGGATGTTTTCTTATGCCAGCATCTTCTTCTCTGTCCAATATAGACAACTTAATTAATTAAACTTAGAGATTTCCTTCCTATGGCAAACACTTTCTGGAATATAATTGAAGTCCCAATTCCCACAAAGCAACTGACAATCATTTACATTGAAAGAAAAATGGTGGAACTTTCACATGGTGCATGTGAAAATCCTGTGCTCTATACACCTTTCCCATTCCATTTGTACCATGGAATCTCCTGTTTAGCATTTGTATTTCTACAGAGATTACAACTGTGGCTGTAGTTAATCTACAGTGAACTCTACCATAAATTACTATTAAGTTGCTTATGCAGCTGGGGAATGTAGCATTACAGTATTTCATTACAGTGTCAAACTATAGCAAAGTAGGTTTAGATTAGACATTAGGAAGAAATTTTTTCATCATGAGGCTGGTGGGGCACTGAAACAGGTTAACTAGACATAGTGGAGGCCTCATCCCTGAAGACATTCAAAGCCAGTCTAGATGAGGCTCTGAGCAACCTGATCTAGTGCAAGGTGACCCTGCTCACTGCAGGAAGGGGATGGAGTAGATGACCTCTAAAGGTCCCTTCCAACCCAACATATTCTGTAATTGCATGATTTATTAGACTAAAGTGTATGTAAAAGCATAGGAGACTAGATGTTACTGGTGCAGCAAGCTTCCTAGTGTGGAAGAGGGAATTTCTAGCAAAAGTGTAACAATATGAAATATGACCCCCATTGCTACGTGGATAACCTCAGGGAATCCCCCCAGAACAAGGGCAGAAGACAGGGAGCACACATGGCCACTCACTGCTCCCTTCATGGCCTGGAGATGGCCTCAAAGAGTCTGTGTCGAGGTGGGAGAGGAAAAGAGACAGCTTGGTGCTCCACCACAAAACACGATCTGTTGAGCTGCTGGAAATCACAGCAACTACTGTTGTAAATTACATTTCTGAACTGCCCAAAAACAGGAGCTTCAGGTCACCTCTACCTGTCCAGCAGCATGAAGCTGTGCCTCCCCCATGAGGAGAACTGCAAGGAACCCAGCCAGCCCATACCCTGCCTCCATGTAACATGCTGGGCAATTCTCACAGCTCCAGCCCACAAAAATCAATTTGTTTTGAATGTTGTTGCTAGAGTGTGAACACAGCACACCCCATCTGGGCAATAAAATACTAGCAATGAAAATGGCATGCTAGAACTGGGAAGAAAAAAGCTCCAAAATTCTTCTGTGTGATGAATGTGAATAATAGGAAAACAGATGAAGCTTGCACTCCAGATACATTATTTAGACTCTGCTTGTTTGTTTTCCTTAATATGACTGAAGTGATCAAAATCCCTCATTTACAATTTTCTGCTAATCCTTCCATATATGCCTTAGATACTGTAATCCTTTTCATAGATGGAACACAATACTTCCTCTGTAATTCATGGATGAGTTTTCTTAATTAAAAAAACGAAGATAAATCACTCCACTCATGTGGACTAGTTATTGTCTTAAATAATAATCACTGTGCCTGGATTCTATCACAATGTATTCTGCTACTGAGCACCCTGTTTTCTTCCTATTTTATTGGAAATACCGCTCCCATGGTCTCTGTGGAAATGAGCAACACAATGCTTTTATAACAAATACAGATTTTGTACAGTTTGTTCTGCTTGCTTTGCAGCACATCCTGCTTACTGCAGTTCAGGTCTGATCTCAGAAATCTTTGAGTGCCTGTGAGAAAGAGAGAAGCAGCTAATATGGCAAATTTACATGCAGCTCCTCTGAATAGTATAGACTTCTTTGCTTCGTTCTTATCTTGTCTGATACAATCACAGGTAAAAGAATAACTGAAAATTTGTATTTGTTGTATGTTTACACCAAATGCCTGTCACACTCTTTATGTTGCTCAGAGAAATTAGTGCAAAAACTACTCTTCCTCAGAGAAAATTGCATGACACCAGCCAGGAGACAGGGAGAGTAGCTGCCACCACTCTTTGAATGGAAACATCTCATCACCAGCATGGCTTTGCCTTTGAAAAAAGGTATAATTTGTTCAAGGGAAAAAATCTACCAAGACACAGTATTTTCTGAGATGAAAAGTTTAATGTTCCAGTTCTTCAGAATATATTGTCTTTGGTAACTGTGAGCAAAAATGTCTGCATCACTGCACTGGTACCTTTCTTATTTCTTCATATCTTCAGTGACGCACCTAGGTGCATATCAAGGGATATACAGAGAGATGGGAGATGCTGGAACATCTCTGCTCTGCAAAGGTACATTTTGGGACAATGCCATACCAACTGTACATTGAGTATCTCTCTGTATTGCAGTTCCTCTCTGCTTGCACTAAAATAAAATTTAATAAACATATTTGAAAAGTAGTAGTGAGTATGTTGTATGTGTACATTAGTAAATCATGTCTCTGAACTACTTGGATGGCAAGTTTGGCACTGGAGATTTGACCTGCAATGCCTTTCTCAGCCCTGTTATCAGTTATCCATATTCAAATTAAAAATTAAGCCCACTCAGACTGAGATAAATGGAATCTGACTGTTTGATCTTAAGAAATCTGTGACCTTTTGCACTGAGCTGAAGAAAATAATCAACACTATTATTGTAACATGCTGTTTTTACGTTCCTTGTTCTTCATTTTGATTCTATCAAAAAGACTATGTGCTACCAAAAGGCTCACTTGGGGTGATAACAGCATGTTTGCTTCATATTTCCAGAAATCCATCTTCATTTAATGATTTCATAGCAGCTTGATTAGCATGAGGAGCAGAGTTTGGAGCTTGTCCTGCAGTAAAGACACTGATGTGAAATCCAAGAGAGAGAAATTTATTTAGTAACTCAACTGCTCGCTTTTGGCAAGACATTGTGAAGTCATTCAAGTTGTGTTCTCAATCGGTAAAATCAAGATGATTTCATTTTTGCTTTACCTTATTCTTTCTGGATGAACTCTGGGACAACAGGGCCCTTGGGGCTGCAAGTACTTCTGTAGTACAAACAGGCCTATTCTGGCTGGTATATTTTGATGACAGATAAAAAGCAGTTGGTATCTGTGGTAATTCTGGATCATATAAATGCCAAAGTTTTTATCAACAGCAGGACATTTTTATTATGAAGTAAGAAGGGAGCAACAAGTTATCTTCACTGCTGTGAAAAGTGTTCTCTTTATGTCTTTTTCTTTGTTTCTCAATCATCTATTGCTGAATATTATCCTCCACTCCTACAATTTTTCTTCTGCTGTTTTTGCTTTGTAGTATTTTGCCACAATCTTACAAATTCTGTCCTGTTTTCATCTTCTCTCTGCAAAGAGTGCTTTTTCTATTAAAAAAAGAAAGAACTTAAGACTGGGAATTAAGGAGTTTTCATCTGCTGACACTGAAAAGCTCTTCAAAGCAGTGCTTTTTTTGTTACTTCTTCCTTGTATTACTATACATCCTCTCTTTCAGGAAGATGGAGAGGACTCTCTGTAGCTGTGGGTGCTACACATCGTGGGAATACAGCGAAACAAGTACTAGGTTGGGGCCTTCTCCCCATCTCCCACCCTGCCAGCCTTTGGTGACCCTCATACAACCTCCATAGGGATGCAGGATGAGGCCCAGTGATAGAGAGAAACCAGCCAAATACTAGATGTGGAGCAGAAAATTAATCACAAAGCCATGGATATCTGTAGCACTTCCTACAGCCACAACTGGATTTCCTCTGCCCAGTACTGGCTGTGCAGAGATACCTCTTCTCTCTATCTTACAGTGTTCTGGCACTCACGCGTTTCATAACTGATCTCTTTCCATCTCTTTCTCTTCCCTTGTCCCCACCAGCAACCATAAGACTTATCCATAACTCTCCCCATTACTCTTCTCCCATGTAAAATTTACATGCCTTTTATTTGCTCCTTTTCTGTGCTTTACTCTTACTGCATCCTTTGTCTTTTTCTGTTACATAGTCTGTATTTTATCTACTACCTGTACTTCTGCAGGCAGTGAGATTCTGATCAGATTAAACACAGTAAGTGACATTAAACAGACTAAGGAAGGGCATGAGTCGCTGAGTGGGCATGGTAAGCATAGACACTCCTGAGCAGGATCCCGTCAGCTCAGGACTGCAGGAAGAATGATGGAGGTCGCTGGGCTGTCTGTCCCTTCATGACATGCTGACTATAACAGTGCAAGCCAATAAATGATGGCAGAGAGGGTCAGTAATTGACCCAGAGGATGAATGACGATGTTCACCACCTCACTTGTAGGGATCACGCTTACAGCAAAAGACGTACCAAATGTATCAGCTCTGGAGTTAGTCAGTGCTTCCCTCACCATCTTGGGAACAAACTTTACAGCATCCCTGCAGATTCAGTGGCATGGAAATTCACTCCTGACTCCACATGCTAACATGAATGTACCCACTGGGATGATTTTTAAAATGCACCTCT